>SJYR01001017.1:174764-195526 GCA_006410655.1 Kobus ellipsiprymnus
ACACTGATGCTGCTGCTGCTGCTGCTAAGTCGCTTCAGTCGTGTCTGACTCTGTGCGACCCCACAGATGGCCCCCACCAGGCTCCCCTGTCCCTGGGATTCTCCAGGCAAGAACTACTGCTGAGGTTTGACAGAAAAAGCCAATTCATGTTGAGGTTTGACAGAAAACAACAAAATTCTGTAAACCGATCATCCTTCAATTCAATTAAAAAATCAATAAATTTTTAAAAATGTACTTATTATGTGCTTTTGAATTCAGCAGCTCCATAAACAATAAGGAACCTTATGAAAGTTGATTATTTTAAATTTTTGAGATAAATTTATAAGTGCCTTGAGGGAAATACTGCTCTATTAGATCTGTTAGTATTCTAAGTGTAACAAAGTATGAAAAATATAGCCAGCACATCTCCTTTAAATGTTGAATAAATATATAAAGACAATATAAAATAACACTGAAACTACAGTCAAAAATATTTAGTTGAATTACCAATATATTGATATGTTAATTTAAAAATCTATTGGAGATGACCACCACTGGGGAGTATAAGATGTCTGATGTGTACTCAGGGAAGTAATTTCAGACGTACATCTAGGTCAGACAGTATTTAAATTGCTTAGGTAGGAAAAAGCCACTGTCATTGCATGTGTCTGCTTTTCTGTGATAACAGACTTTAAAATCTCAGGGCTTAACAATGTGCTTTGTTTCTGATCTATGGTATGTGCTTGCACCTGCAGATCAGCTGTGACTCAGCTTCACACATCTTCATGATGCTGTAGGTAAAGAAGTCCCTATTATAGGCATGCTAGCTGCAGGGCTTCCCTTGTGGCTCAGCTGGTAAAGAATCTACCTACAATGCAGGAGACCTGGGTTCAATCCCTGGGTTGGGAAGATGCCCTGGAAGAAGGAAAGGCTATCTACTCCAGTATTTTGGCCTGGAGAATTCCATAACACGTGATTCGTCTTGAAGCTTGATTTCAGTACAGTGTATATTACATTTTCTTATATTCCCATAGCCAGAGAAAGTCACATCATCACTTGGGTTTAGCTGCTTAAACCTTCTACTGGAAGCATCACACTTCACGTGGCAATGAGCAGTGGTGGAAAACCTCTTAAAGGGAGGCAAGATAAATACTTGTGAAAAACTATACATAGGCACTGTGAAATATAGTAAGAAATTCATAGCAGGAGTTAAGAAAAAAAAAGATCCTTAATATTTGGTATTGCTGGCCTTATAAGCCAGCAAGGATATCTTTTAACTAATTGTTAACGTGTTGGGAGAGGAAAAAATGCAAGGGAAAATCTGCAAAGAGTCAACATCAGAGCAAAGAGAAGACCTTCTTCCAGAACCAGGACTTGGCAAGAAATCAGTGAATGTGAAGAAACTGTTGACTGGAGTATTTGGTTGGAACTTCAATATACTTTGGGGTAAAAGGAGTTGAAAGAGGTCCACAGTGAATTTTATCAAGGATAAAATAATTTTACCAAGGATAAAAATTAGTAGCAAATAAGAGAGAGGCATGCATTATAAACTGGAGAGAAAAAGTATATAATTATCAAATAATATAACTGAACAAAAATAAGATAATATGAATAAAATTAGTGTCTTTATTTTATTACTAATTTATGCAACTTCAAAGTTTTCATTGAAACAACTTCAAGGGATTTTATAACAGATAAATAATATACATGTTTCAATGCCATTCTCCCAGGTGGATTCATGTTGATGTGTGGCAAAATCAATACAATATTGTAAAGAAAATAATAATATTAATAATAATAAATAAATAAATTTTTAAAAATAAATAATAAAGGATAGTTTTAGAGAGGGCTCAAGCTTTAAAAGGAGCTGGTAAGCAGGGCAAGAGTCAATACGACTGGAAAAGAATGATTTTTCTGACTGTACAAAAAGGCAAAATGTGAGAGAAAAACACAGTCATCTGGTGGCATTAGTCAATGCATTCCCTTGACAGGGTCCAGCTGAATCATCCAGAAGGTAAATAAATCAATGGTTGATTTTATGAACACCTATTTTGGAAAACAGTGGTTCCAGTAATTCTAAGATATGGGAGCTTGTGACCATAACAGGGAAAAATGACTAATAAGAACTGGAGATAAAGTGATGTTCAAGCAAAGAAGGTCAGATTAGTATGTGAGAAGAAAAGCAGGATGTGGAAGAAGGGTGATTACTTTGGAGAAGGTCAGTGTGATGCAGTCACAAAAGGACATTACATACATGATTGATGTGAACTGCACAAAAGAACACAAAAAAAGTGTAGATAAAGAAATAAACATTCCAGTTTGAATGTAGATCATAATGGACTTGATGATTCAAACTTTGTTAATTGGACCCACTCATACCCAAATAATCCTTCCTTTAAAATAAATGTCATCACATTCAAACTATCACAGATAATCTAACGTGGAAATAGAACATTCGTAAATGTATTAAAAGAAATTACAACAGCAGAATGGATAATAAAAGCTTAATATGCTACATCTTCCAGATGACATTTCCTTTTGATCGTAAGTCTCAAAATAGTGTTTCAGTATAAAAGTATATGCAAAATATTACATTTGTGCTCAGTTTCTCAGACATGTTCAACTCTTAGCAGCCCCATGGACTGTATGTAGCCTGCCAGGCTTTTCTGTCCATGGAATTTTCCAGGCAAGAATACTGGTATGGGTTTCCATTTCCTACTCTAGAAATTTACATAAACATACATATATAACATGGACTTCCCAGGTGGCTCATTGGTAAAAAAAAAAAAAAAAAAAAAATTCACCTGCCAACACAGAAGCCGCAGGAGATATAGGTTCAGTCCTTGGGTCTGGAAGATTCCCTGGAAGAGGAAAGGGCAACCCACTCCAGTATTTTTGCTGGGATAACCCCATGGACAGAGGAGTCAGGTGGGCTATAGTCTATGGTGTCACAAACAGTCAGACATGACTAAGCCTCAGCATACACACACACATGTATAACATACAATCATAGTACATATTTATATAATGCTTCCTATAAACTTAGTCCTTTTAAAAAAGCTTTACATGTCTTAGCTAATGTTATAACCCCCATTTTCATAAGAATATACTGAGCACAAGGTCTTGCCCATGACAAAAACACAAAATTTCCTACCTTAAATTCTTTCAGAAACAAAGCATGGTAGACAGTTAAGTCAACTAATTAAGAAACTAAAGAGCCACTTAAGTTACCTTTGCTGATTGCATAAAGAGAGAAAGGTATTAGAAATGCTCATAATAAAAATACAAAAATATAGATATGTATTAATACATAGAGATACAAACATAGTACACATCTGCATATTTAAACATATTATTCTTCATCTTCACTAAAATCTTCCTAAAAACCTCCACTGACTATAGTAGTCTCAATAAATAATAGATTTTACACCTCAAAAAAAAAAAAAAAAAGGCTCTGAAGATCTTCTCTTGAAAGGCTTGGCACTTTGGCCTCACTCTAGAGCATGTGCAGTTTCTGCCTACTTCCCTAGTTTCTACCTGGTCTCTTCCATTATTTTATCTATGAAATTGAAAGTGAAAATGCCAGTCACTCAGTTGTGTTTGACTCTTTGTGACTGCATGGACTGAAGCCTGCCAGGCTCCTCTGTCCATGGAATTCTCCAGGCAAGAATACTGGAGTGGGTAGCCATTCCCTTCTCCAGGAGATCTTTCCAACCCAGGAAGGGAACCTAGGTCTCCTAAATATCAATTAATTATAGACTTACAGAAGAAGAGAAAAAAATCAGTGATTTAATATTCTTTTTATCTTTCAGCATGAAATCTGTGGTTAAACTACTTTCACTCCAGGAAAGGAAAAACCAAATAACTCTTTTTGATCTATTCCTGGTGTTGTTTCCAAATCTCTTTAAAAAAAAAAAAGTGGAGAGATAGCTCATGGTGGAAGGGGCATAGGATATGGAAGAAGACATTGATTAATTTTTCAGTCTCCCGGTCCCAGTGATAGAAAACTCATGGCTAACTCTTTAAATTCATATTTTGTTCATTCCAAAAGGAACAAGTTACATTTTGGTTATAGATTATGTGATTATGATTGTTTCTAATTCAGTTTAAAAGACCTGAATTTGTTCAGAAGAACAAGTCAAAGTACATTTGTGTAGTTACTAATAGAATTTTCATTTAGCTAAAGCACAGGTTACCCAGACTGAATGATTAGGGAAGGTAGCTGATAATCAGCTTCCTATAGAAAGCATAGGCACAGCTTCCTATGCCATGTAGAGTGTTTCTGATTTTGTCTTGAAAGTAAAGGGAAATACTGATAATTTTAAGTATTGGAAGGTTGGTAAGATAAAAAAGTTGAAATTGTAAGATCGAGAGCAGAGAAAACAAATGGTGGTCACTCAAGAAAAATTAAAAAAATAATTGGAAAGGGCAGCACTCTTATGGAAAGCATGATCGGAAAAGTAGTGTATATTTGATAGATGTTAAAGAAATACAGTGTGCTCCTTGGTGACCCATTAGAATCTCAAAGTGGAGATAATTAGGATAACATTAACATAATACTAGCCTCACAGAATAGTATGTTAATACAAGCAGGTAGTAAAAGAAGCCAAATTTGGAAAAGATGTCATCTTGATGTCAAAAATTTAGTTATTAATGTCTGTTAAGATTCAAAAGGGTAACAATGCATTTACTTATACATTAGGGAAAACCTGTAAATACTGTTAATTAGATTAGTTTAAGCATGTAACCCCTGTAATTTAGAAGCAAAATCTAGTACCACACTTTACTATATTTCATTTGACATTCTTTCAACAACTATAAAATCAGCAAAAGGCAACTACTCCCTTATAGACTCTTTGTAAAAGAGGATAACAATATTAAATAAGTCACAGATCTTGCCCTTGAGGGGCTTTCCAAGTGACACTAGTGGTAAAGAACCTGCCTGACAATGAAGGAGACATAAGAGACGAGGGTTTAATCCCTGGGTTGGGAAGATCCCTTAGAGGAGGGCATGCCAACCCACAATCTATTCCAGTATTCTTGTCTAGAGAATCTCATGGTTAGAGATGACTGGAGGGCTACAGTCCATAAGGTTGCAAACAGTCAGGCACAACTGAAGTGACTTAGCATGCATGCTTGCCCTTGAGGCTATAGTGCAGCAACAGATCCTATATTATAGGTGAGGCAACTTCCTCCAGGGATAGCAGAGGTTTATCAGTCTTAAGTGCTGTGTTGTCCTTTTAATAAACATATTGCTAAATGCAACAATAAAATACATACAAATTATTCTCTGCTTACCATTAACAATAACAATGATATCACGGAAGTCAATTTCTCCCCTAGCCTCCACTCTTCCTTCACACCTGTATATACCTTCATCACTTTTATTGATGTTGAGAATCTGCAGATTATTGTTGGCTAACATAGCGAACCGATCTGTAAAGAAAGCAAAGAGGAGGAAATGATATCAGTAAAAAGTCTAGCATGCTCTGAATTGCTAAGTATTAAAATATGGTACTTGTCTGACACTATCCAACTTTTCATCAACAAACAAATTTCAATTTGAAAGTAAAATGTAATTTCATGACTTCGATTTTTCCACTCTACAACTGCCTTGTTATACGTTTTTGCGAAAATACATTCAAGAGTTTATTTCCACATAAAATGGTTAAGCTATTATTTTCCCCTTGGTACTCTGAATGCAGAAAAAATACACAAAAGAACAAAGCTGAGGGATTAGATATTACAGACAAGAAGATATTTTGACTGCAAATATATAGCAACTTGGGGATGGAAATGGGTTAGAGAATTGATTGAATATCCTTCCTCACACAATAATTAAACCAATAATTGCACATATCCTGAGGAGGAAGCTAAATATATAATAATATTCAAGTCAGGTAGAGGACATATAAAATGATCATATCTCAGATTTATTTGAAAGATTTTTTCTAAATGCAAAGAAATAGATTAGACTTCATTACTTTTACCTCAAGATTCTTTTTATGTATGAGTGTATGCACATGCATATGTACAAAAATAGCTGTTATAGGGCATGCATTAGGTGATTGCTTGAAGTAATCTGGCTGGCCTAAGCGGCATCTCAGCCTGACCGTATTTTCCATAATGCCTAGTCTTAAGTTTTTGCTCATCATAATTTTGTTGCAGTCTTAAGGACTTTTCCCTTGTTATCAAGTAAAGAACATTATTAAATGCTGTTCTGTTTTGAAACATGTTATAAAGGCAATATCCTAAATTTCAGTAATTAATTCATCCATAGATAACATCACACATGATGTTTGCTAAGTACTGTATTTGAGCACATTGGTGGATAAGAGAAACACATCCTTGACCCCCTTGGACCTTTTGGTAAGGCAGAAATATCTTTAAGATACCCACCTATGGATATCTACTGTTAAAGAGTAATTCTGGGGTCTCTTCCAGTATTTATTATTCTTCCCCTATTTGCTGGGTTAATAGAAATATTAGGACAAACAAAGAAGTCACATGAGAATGTAGTTTCCTAGCATCCCTCGACCTGGATCACTGAATGAATGCAATGGGTACAATGC
The DNA here is from genome assembly GCA_006410655.1 of Kobus ellipsiprymnus. Taxonomy (NCBI): domain Eukaryota; kingdom Metazoa; phylum Chordata; class Mammalia; order Artiodactyla; family Bovidae; genus Kobus; species Kobus ellipsiprymnus. The sequence goes on from SJYR01001017.1 coordinate 181,316, forward strand.
TTGTCTCTTATCCTACAACCCATTGGACTTCACATGAGTAAGAACTGCTGTGATATGAAACCATTCATATCTGGGGTTCATTTTTCATAGCAATTCCTTAAGTCATAGTAGAAGTTTGGGATTTAAATATAAATAAGGAAATTATTAGACTATATTAAAACAGGTAAGAATGTGGTAACTGATTGTCTAAAAGACAGGTAATAAGGAATGAAAATTTGGAGATTCTGAAGCTGCCTCAGAGAGAAAATACCATTTATTAAGCTACGTATACATAATTTTCAGTTCAGAAGGTTTAAACTTTCCCAAAATATCTATTTCATCTTTTGTTTGACCTTGAGATGACATACAAAAATGTTTATACTGATGCTTTTTCTTAGGAAATTTTCTCACCAAAGAAGAGACTGGAGAGAAAGAAAGGCAATCAGCAGGAAACACAACTTATAGTAAGGACTGGAGGAACTCAGAATGCCTAAAACTTCATGACATTCCAGAGAAAATTAAAAAAATATTCTATTCAAGTGTGTTGCTGGAAATTAGAATGAGACCTATACAAAACAGATGTTAATGACCCAGACAACCACAATGGTGTGATCACTCACCTTGAGCCAGACATCCTGGAATGTGAAGTCAAATGGGCCTTAGGAAGAATCACTATGAACAAAGCTAGTAGAGGTGATGGAATTCCAGTTGAGCTATTTCAAATCCTAAAAGATGATGCTGTCAAAGTGCTGCTCTCAACATGCCAGCAAATTTGGAAAAGTCAGCAGTGGCCACAGGACTGGAAAAAGTCAGTTTTCATTTCAATCCCAAAGAAAGGCAATGACAAAGAATGCTCAAACTACCACACAATTGCACTCATCTCACATGCTAGCAAAGTAAAGCTCAAACTTCTCCAAGAGAGGCTTCAACACAGTACATGAACTGTGAACTCCCAGATGTTCAAGGTGGATTTAGAAAAGGCAGAGGAACAAGAGATCAAATTCCCATCATCCGTTGGATCATAGGAAAAGGAAGAGAATTTCAGAAAAACATCTACTTCTGCTTCACGGACTACGCTAAAGGCTTTGACTGTGTGGATCACAATAAACTATGGAAAATTCTTAAAGAGATGCGACTACCAGACCACCTTACCTCGCTCCATAAAATCTGTATGCTGGTCAAGAAGCAACAGTTAGAACCAGACATGGAACAATTGACTGGTTCCAAATAGGGAAAGGAGTATGTCAAGGCTGTATATTGTCACCCTGCTTATTTAACTTACATGCAGACTATATCAAGGAAAATGCTGAGCAGGATGAAGTACAAGCTAGAATCAAGATTGTGGGAGAAATATTAATAACCTCAGATATGCACCCTTATGGTAGAAAGCAACAAGGAACTAAAGAACCTCTTAATTAAAGTGAAAGAGGAGAGTGAAAAAGCTGGTCTACAACTCAACATTCAAAAAACTAAGATCATGGCATCTGGTCCCATCACTTCATGCCACATAGTTGGGGAAACAATGGAAACAGTGACAGACTTTATTTTCTTGGGCTCCAAAATTACTGCAGATGGTGACTGCAGCCATGGAATTAAAAGACATTTGCTCCTTGGAAGAAAAGCTATGACCAACCTAGACAGCATATTAAAAGGCAGAGACATTACTTTGCCAAGAAAGGTCCATTTAGTCAAAGCTATGGTTTCTCCAGTAGTTATGTATGGATGTGAGAGTTGGACCATAAAGAAAGCTGAGTGCCATAGAATTGATGCTTTTGAACTGTAGAGTTGGAGAAGACCCTTTGAGAGTCCCTTAGAATGCAAGGAGATCAGATCATTCAATCCTAAAGGAAATCAGTCCTGACTATTCATTGGAAGGACTGATGATGAAGCTAAAGCTCCAATACTTTGACCATCTGATGTAAAGAGCCTACTCATTAGAAAAGACCCTGATGCTGGGGAAGATTGATGGCAGGAGGAGAAAGGGATGGCAGAGGATGAGATGGTTGGGTGACATTACCAACTCGATGGACGTTGAGTCTGAGCAAGCTCTGGAATTTAGTGATGGACAGTGAAGCCTGGCATGCTGCAATCCATGTGGTCATAAAGAGTCAGACATGACTGAGCGACTGAACTGAACTGAACAAAAGATGTTTGAAGAAAGCACTACTTGAGTCATTCATGCATAACTGGATATCAGGAGTATTTAACTATTAAAGATGATCTACTTGTTTCATTTACAGACTTCCAAACATTCATTATTGCAGAAAGGAAATAAAGGAAATCATAATATTCAGTAAGGTGTCTGCTTTATGTTTCTTTAAGCAGGTTATTTTATAAATCCCCTTTTCTTCTCATTCTACAGCAACTGAATGATTTGTCACATCTACTCTTATGCCTTCCATCAATATTCTGATAATTCAGTTTTTCTTCAGACCCAATGATTCCTGTGATTCCAGAATTGTTTGAGTCATCTAGATATATACACTTAGAAGAACTGTAAATAATTCAATTTCAGTATGTGCAAAATTTGGGTATCTCCACCTAAAATTACTCCCCGTCTCTGTCTTTAGAGGTCTTTACATTGAGCTAGATGCCCAAAGCAAATTCTTTGAATTATCTTTGATTTCTCCAGTACCCTCAATCTGCATACCCAATTAAATCCGTATCCTATCACTTCTCCCTTTATCACTTCTTAGTCTAAAATTTCCTTTTCCCTCAGCAATTATTTCATTCAGATTTGAACAACTCTCATTGCCTGAAGCTTTGCCTTGACTCTCATCCAATTCATTTTCCTCACTGAAGCACTAATGTCCTTCTCAATACATGTCACTGACATCACTGACTCTAGTGATGTCACCTTTGGATAAATTATAAAAGCCTCAATATAGATGTCAAGGCCATGTTGAAATGGCTCAAACTTCTCTTCCAGGTTCCTTTCCTATTAGTCTTTACTTACAAATTCTAGTTGTATTTATCTGTTATTATAAGTATTCTAGTTGCACTTCTTTGTAAAGTTTAGTTATAATGAACTTAATTCAGTTCTGGAACATGCCACTCATGCTTTCACTTCTGAGCTACTGCATATGATGTTCTCTCCATTTGAAGAGTCCCCACCAGTCTTTAGTTGGTTAATACCTTTTCATCTTTAAAGGTTGCTTTTTACTGTCAGCAGGCATTTTGGATACTTCCCTCTGCCCTAACTGATTCAAGTGTTCTTTCCTTATCATCCTCTATCACCACACTTTCCTTATTATATACCTCAACAATCTTGTTTTCACAATTTATCCACTGATACTTTTATAACAGTACTAACATATTAAGGGCACTAGACTAGTTCATCTTTTTAACTATGAACCACCATCACTTAGGACAATAGATGAAACATAATAGGTGGAAAATAACTGTTGAATGACTTTTTATTAATATACTGGGAATAGATTTCATATTTTTTTCTGAGCAAGATGATTTTATCCATGGCTTTTGATGCAAAAATGGTACTTTATTAGAAAATGTTCAAAGCATATAGAAAGTTTCAGAGATAGCTTTCAGAATGGCTAAGATTGAATGGGCAACTCTGATAGCACACCCTTCCATCAGGGTTGACACTAAAAATCAAGATATTCAACTTTTTAACAAAATGTGACACTATCACTTTACTACCTAAATGCTTGGATTCTCTAGCATATGGATTTCTTTCAACAAACAACATGGAACACCTTCACTTCAAGTAGTCTGTGGGAGTATTACTTCTGCATATTTGTCAAACAGCTGCTATCAAAAGCATGGTTAATAAATCAACATTTCCAAACCTTCATTGTTTCATATGGAGCCTTTAAACTTTACTCCTGTGCCATGTTAAGGCTTCAAAAAGTTATCTGGACATACTGCATTATTCTAAATCCCCATATATGTTCCATTCATGATTATAAATCTAAATTTATTTCATTGGTTTTGTTAAAAGAATCATACATATATAAAAATCTGAAGAATATTACTTCATATAAATTTACTATAAAGGTAAAAATTGTTCAATAATGAAGTATGTGGCAAGTTTCTTAAATATTAAAAGATTAGAAAAGTGTGTCCATCTTCACAATTCCCCTACATCCTTTACATCCCAAAGTAAAAACAAATTTTACAACTTTAAAAAAAAATTCTACATTGCTTTCCATGAAACTCAGTGTTAAGTTTCTTTGTTTAACTCATTCCCAAGAAATAACAACTCAATGAGAAGAAACAAGAAAAAATAGACATTTTTTACTGAGTTAAATATATTTACTGATATAAAGTTAAATATTTCTCCATTCACTTAACAAATATTTACATGTCTGTTTTATTTAAAATTCTAAACATTGTTCAAAATGCATATAATAGGGGAGATATATATGTATGTATATGTGTGTGTGTGTGTGTGTGTGTATACGTATATATATATATACGTATATACACACACACACACTTATGGACCATAAAGAAGGTTGGGCACCAAAGACTTGATGCTAAGTGTGATGCTGGAAAAGACTCTCGAGAGTCCCTTGGACAGCAAGGAGGTCCAATGAGTCAATCCTACAGGAAATCAACCCTGAGTATTCATTAGAAGGACTGATGCTAAAGCTGAAGCTCTAATACTTTGGCCACCTGATGCAAACAGCCAACTCATTGGAAAAGATCCTGATGTTGGGAAAGACTGAAGGCATGAGAGGAGGATGACAGAAGATAAGATGGTTGCATGGCATTACCGACTCAATGCACGTGAGTTTCAGCAAACTCTGGAAGAGAGTGAAGGACAGGGAAGTCTGTCATGCTGCAGTGCATGGGGTTACAAAGAATCAGACATGACTTAATGACTGAATAACAATGGTGGCTGATTCACACTGTGTGTAAGGCAGAAACTAACATAACAATGTAATTACCCTCCAATTAAAAAAATTTCAATTTTTAAAATTTATTTTAATTAAAAAATGATATAATTTATTATTTAAGATTAATAATATGAATTATGTACAGAGCAGTTAGAAAACTTGTTCAAAGGTTTCAGTTCAGTCAGTTCAGTCACTCAGTCCTGTCCAGCTCTTTGCGACCCCAGGGACTGTAGCACACCAGGCCTCCCTGTCCCTCACCAACTCCCAGAACCTATTTAAACTCATGTCCATCATGTCAGTGATGCCATCCAACCATCTCATCCTCTGTCATCCCCTTCTCCTGCCGCCTTCAATCTTTCCAAGCATCAGGGTCTTTTCTACTGAGTCAGTTCTTTACATCAGGTTGGCAAAGTATTGGAATTTCAGCTTCAGCATCAGTCTTTCCAATGAACAGTCAGGACTGATCTCCTTTAGGGTTGACTGGCTGTATCTCCTTGCAGTCCAAGGGACTCTCAAGAGTCTTCTCCAACACCACAGTTCAAAAGCCAAGGAAAGTGTGGAGCCATGATGGAATTCCAGCCTCACATCATTTCACCATGGGGTACTGGGAAAATGTATAAGCATAGCATAGAGGCATCAGCCCTCCATCTGTAGTATACTTGACCATCAATCTTTGCTTTGAGGCTTTTCCCTTATGTGTATTAAAAAAAAAAAAAAAAAAAAAAAAACAACTCATTTTCAAAACCTTTTATAATTAAAATGTACCATATAAATATGTATACCTGAAGCCTAAGATTAACTAATCTGAAGATGTTTAGACAATGTCATTTAACTGCTATAAAAGTATTGCTTTCTTTATTATTGAGGGGAAAAAACCAGAAATATACAGTTTACTCATGCAATTTCATTAGTAAAATCTAAAGCAGTTATCTGAAAATAAACATATGTCTCATTGACTTATGACAATAGAAAAAACAGTTTTAGTCAGTAACTAACAAGCAGTAAAAATGCCACACCCAGAAAAATTCTCTAAAATTAAAAAATAAATTGACAATAGTTATCATGAAATATTCTCTGTACATATTCAAAAATAGAAACTATCTACTTTCTCTCCTTTATGCTGCAGAAGTTTTATTTCTTAGAAACATAAAACAAAGACATCCAAGATAGAAAGTACTGAATATTTTAAAAGATTCAACTGCTGTCACACAGCATATTTTCCTGTCTCTTATACACATCTAGATGTGTATAAGAGACAGCTAACAAGCAGTAAAAATGCCACACCCAGAAAAATTCTCTAAAATTAAAAAATAAATTGACAATAGTTATCATGAAATATTCTCTGTACATATTCAAAAATAGAAACTATCTACTTTCTCTCCTTTATGCTGCAGAAGTTTTATTTCTTAGAAACATAAAACAAAGACATCCAAGATAGAAAGTACTGAATATTTTAAAAGATTCATAATTATTTTGTACCTCTCTGCAATGCAGGTGCAATGAAAAATATTCTAAATTGAAAATACTCCCAATTCACAATGGTAAAATAGCATAATGTAAGCAAATTATGCATTCAATTCCAGATGTCATATTATTCTGAAATTTTAGCTCAGTCTGAATCAAAATCATGAAGACAATTGGAATGAATGTACTTTTCTTACAATTATCCACATGTATCTTACCATAATATTTAGAATATGTAGGTATCTTTGAAAGAACAGTGCCAGAAAAACTAATAGGACCAATTTAGATATATTTTCAGCTTACATATAATAAGCCTGTGGGATCAAGTTGAATTATAAAATGTAGAATTTTAATAGATAAGGATAGATTCCTTTATTTATTCAGTATCCTTGAACTTGGGCTTTCCTGATGTTCAAACGGAAAGGAATCTGCCTGCAATGCAGGAGACCCCTGTTCAATTGAGGAAGATCCTCACTCAGGGAATGGCAACCCACTATCTAGTATTCTTGCCTGGAGAATCCCAAGGATGGAGAAGCCTGGCAGGCTACAGTCCATGGGTCACAAAGAGTTGGACACAACTGAGTGACTATCACTTGTAAATTTTTCTTGACTAGAGCAGGAAACTTTTTCTGTCATCTCCAGAAAATAACTATTGTGGGCCAAACCATTGTGTCACAGTTGCTCAACTTTGTACCAACGTAGCCATAGACCATGTGTAACGATTGGGTTTGGCTGCACCTCCATAACACCTTAATAAAACAGCAGAGGGGTTGAATTGAGCCTAGGGCCACAGTTTGCCAACCCCTAGTTTAGAGCTCTGATGTTCCCTAAACAGTTGTTTGATACTTAGGGTCAATCCAATTGCTATATTTACTCAAGCAGATTCAGTCTTCTTTAAAAAAATTGCAATATTGTTAGAACATATAACTTAGGGAGTTACCAAAATACTAACTGTCGGATATAGCGGTGACTTCCTCATTATGATATAACCAGCTGACGACAGGTGCAGGTGAGCTGCTGACTCGGCAAACTACTTCTGCATTCTCTCCTTGTTTGAACTCTTGAGGAGATACCACTTCTCTGAAAGTGAGTTTTTCTGTATAAGAAAGTAAAACAAACCAAAGAAGTATTATTTCTCATTCCCCTCAATAACATATTTCAGAATCCTTGTTTATGGATGCTGTAATAAAATAATTAGGTAAATTTAGATCATTTAAAACTTTACCAGACCATCTGATTCTCCTACCTGATAAATTCCCACCTCACTGAGAATAAAGTCCAAAGTCTTTACAGTGCTATACAAGGTCCTGTATGAACTGGAGTCTACCTCATAATTTTTGATCCCGATTTTTCTTCTCTCCTCCTAATCTCTACTCCAGGTAGTTCCTTGAACACTCCAGATTTTTCTCACTCTTGGGCATTTGCACTCTCTTAAATTCCATCAAATTTTTGCCCAGTCTCCACATACAAAATAGGATTCTATAGCATATATATTTAGCATTTATACATTAGTTTTAGCTTCCTTTTTGTCTTCGGTTTCTACCTACTAAAATGTTAGCATCAAGTGGCCAGTGACATTTTCTGTTTTAGTCACTAATGAGTCTTTAAGAATTAAAGAATATTGTTTCTCATATAGTAGACATCCATAAGTGTATCAAATGAATGCATGGATGTGGATATTTATGCTTAATGGGAAATTTTCACAAAGGTAATTCACTGTTCTTGCTAAGAAAAAAAAAATTACCTTTACAAATAAAAGACCAGGAATTTATAAATGACACTTCGTTCCAGATACTAGTCTATGAAATGATGTTTTCAATTTAGTTTTTTGTACTTAATGAAATTAGTACAGCAAATGGGCATATAAAGAAGTAAAACATGCTTCTTTGAGGAGTTTAGAAACTAAGAGGAGGGAAAAAAAGGTCAAATCAGGACAAATGCCAACAATGTTTCAACAGATTGCCGTCATCTTAAGAGGAAGTATTGCTATGGTACTCTTGGCTCTTTTTTCAACACATTTATAAGGAAGACATGATTTATGCACTAGCATTCTAAAACTTTTATAGTTTTTCACTGGTATAAATGCTAACTACCACAAATTAATTGCACGGTAATATTCTAGGCACATTGTGCATGAATTAATGTAGTCCTCAAAGCAACTCTATGTATGATGTAAGTACTACTATTATATCCATTTTATAAATGGAAATTGAAAACAGAGAGGGTACCCAGTTGCTCAGGACCACAGAAGTAAGTGATGAAACTTGGTTTCAAAACCAGGGAATCAATGATCTTTACTTTTCCTAAACATGTTAAGGATTCCTAAAAGTAGGAATGAGGAATTAATCAATTTCAAGTCATAAAATGAAGTGTAAATGTAGAAAACCTTGTTAATGAAAACACCTGGAGCTAAGAATCTGTTAGAAATTATTCTTCTTTATATGAGTTTTCAACTTTTTCTCTATCTAAAGTCTGTCAACTGATCCTTCCTCAGTTCTCATTCTAGACTGGTCACTGCTGTCACACAGCATATTTTCTCTAGTCATGAGCTTTTTTAAAAAATTTTTTTAAATTTTTACTTTATGTTCTTTTACAATACTGTATTGGTTTTGCCATACATTCACATGAATCAGCCATGGATGTACATGAGTTCCCAATTCTGAACCTCCCTCCCACCTCCCACCCCATATCATCTCTCTGGATCATCCCCGTGCACCAGCCCCAAGCATCCTGTACCCTGTATTGAACATAGACTGGTGATTCGTTTCTTACATGATAGTATACATGTTTCAGTGCCATTCTCCCAAATCATCCCACACTCTCCCTCTCCCTCAGAGTCCAAAAGTCCATTCTAAACATCTGTGTCTCTTTTGCTGTCTCACATACAGGGTTATCATTACCACCTTTCTAAATTCCATATATATGTGTTAGTATACTGTATTGGTGTTTTTCTTTCTGGCTTACTTCACTCTGTATAATCGGCTCCAGTTTCATCCACCTCCTTAGAAATGATTCAAATGTATTCTTTTTAATGGCTGAATAGTACTCCATTGTGTATATGTACAGCTTTCTTATCTATTCATCTGCTGATGGACATCTAGGTTGTTTCCATGTCCTGGCTATTATAACCAGTGCAGCGATGAACATTGGGGTACACGTGTCTCTTTCAATTCTGGTTTCCTCACTGTGTATGCCCAGCAGTGGGACTGCTGGGTTATAAGGCAGTTCTATTTGCAATTTTTTAAGGAATCGCCACACTGTTCTCCATAGTGACTGTACTAGTTTGCATTCCCACCAACAGTGTAAGAGGGTTCCCTCTTCTCCACACCCTCTCTAGCTTTTAAAGTGAAAAAAGCATTCCCATTAAGTTCTGTAACAGTAAATAAACTGTTATATATTACCTAACAGATTCTTAATGGCATCAGAAAATGAAAACATTTTCATCTCTATTATTTACCCAATAGAATTGGCTGCATCTATATATTTATAATCCACTGTAACCTTTTATCTATCTTATTTTAGAGATGTACTATGGTAAAATATAAATAAGCTGATATCTGTAAAAGTCTTATTATTACATTGACCAGCACAAAGTTAGTTCTCAAAGAGTACTAGCTTCTATTGTTAAGTGTATTTCAATTTGAATTTTTATAATAATTTATAATTTCAATCAATAAAACATAAATACATGACTTACGGTAAATTTCCAAAACGACTGTAGCTTCTTGTGTCTGTCCTTTGGCATCTGTTGCTTGGCAACGATATATCCCTGCATCTTCTATATTTGCATTGTAGATGGTTAATCTTGATCTAATACCTTCCTTTTGCACTGATACCCTCTGTGTTGAAATTATCTTCTCCCCTTGAGGATTATACCAATCTATACTCTCAGGTTCACCAATTGCTGCAGAGAGCCATAGAAAAGAAATGCTTGAAAATATGTTTCAAGTGTTTGTTTTGATATTGGCATTTACTATTATGTAACAACTTTAACAATTTAGAAAAAAAAATGTAAACAGAAGACTCAAAATCTGAAAATCTTACAAAATTGAAAGTAAACACAAATGCTAGCACACATGTTCATCCTTGTTTATCCAACACTGAGAATTAAATCTCGTCTAAGTAAGCAAAACCCATAGGAAATGGGTTTTCCAGTACGGTATTTAAGCTATGATAAGAGTAAATTTGGGGCTTCCCAGATGGCTCAGCACTAAAGAATCCACCTGCAATGGAGGAGTCGAGGTTCAGTGCCTGGATCAGGAAGATCCCCTGGAGGAGGGCATGGCGACCCACTCCAGTATTCTTGCCTGGAGAATCCCATGGACAGAGAAGCCTGGCGGGCTACAGTCCATAGGGTTGCAAACAGCTGGACACTACTGAAGTGACTTAGCACTTACATAGTGTAAACTTTACCACAGTGATCTATGGATTATTATTATTATACCTAAGTGCTGAAACTGGCTTGGCAACTAAGTCCAAATAACATTCTATTTGATAGACATGTGTGTGCCTGTTTGCGCCCGACTCCTTAAGATCCCATGGACTGTAGCCCACCAGGCTCCTCTATGGTATTTCCCGAGCAAGAATAATGGAGTGTGTTGCCATTTCCTTCTCCAGGGGCCCTTCCCAACCCAGTAATTGAACCTGCATCTCCTGTGTCTCCTGCATTAGCAGGCAGATTGTTTACCCACTGAGCCATCTCCAGTAGACATAATCTAAATTGAAACACCATTATGAACATACTTTCATCTGCTCAATTCTTTCTGATAGAGTCAGGAAATAGCACTCTCCCAGCAATACAGCAGAGCTCATAAAAATGTAAATCTTCTATAAAATAAACTTTGGCTTTTGTTAACAGAATTTTGAATTAATCTCTCAAGTTGTTAAACTTGTATAGATATGGCCAAAGACTATTTTTCAAATGAATTCCTAATCTCTTTTCCCAACTGAAATGAGTAATTTCATCAGTTGATTCTAAAACTGTTAACTATTTAATCATATGATAATTAGAATGTATTGAAACGATACTTATGGTGGTAGGCAGTTACAGCCAAATCATTACAGGGTAAACATTTATTTAAGTTTTCCAATTCAGAATCTAGGTTATTATCCTCTTCATAAAAGCTGAAGCTTCCCATGTTTACTTTTAGACACCAAAAGGATGTATTTCACCTAATTGCTTGTGACATAATTTGTGGAAGCAGCATGCACTATTAACTCAAAAGTATCGGGGAAAAATGCATAAAGTTAATTAACATTTTTTGGGACCTTTTTGAAGAAAAATGTTCCCTGTCATTCTCTTTTTCCCCCCCAAAATGGCTTTAGAAACAAATTATCTTCCTTCCTATATCAAATTAGACATGATGAAGAAAAAAGTATGAAAGAAGTTTAGTTAAATTTTAAATGATCTTAGTTATGTTATATTCTGCTTTTCTAAACGGAACCATAAAACCGTAGTAGTTACAGGATAACTCACTTGGGGAAGTTCTTGTTTTAATTCCCTCTTCTTCCATCATGAATTTACAAAGGAATCATTTAAGTGTGCATTACTTTAAATTTGAGAAATACAAAATCCTCATTTTATACAGTAAATTATATAGGATATTTCTGTGAAATATTTTTGACATTTTAATTCTTTTTTTCAACTTTTTTTTTGCTCTTTATTATTATTATTACTTTTTTTTTTTTTTTTTTACTTTACAATACTATATTGGTTTTGCCACATGAATCCTCCACAGGTGTACATGAGTTCCCAATCCTGAATCCCGCTCCCACCACCCTCCCCATATCATCTCTCTGGGTTATCCCAGTGCACCAGCCCCAAGCATCCTGTATCCTGTGTCGAACCTAGACTGGTGATTCGTTTCTTACATGATAGTATACATGTTTCAATGCCATTCTCCCAAATCATCCCACCCTCTCCCTCTCCCACAGAGTCCAAAAATCTGTTCTATACATCTGTGTCTCTTTTGCTCTCAAACAGGGTTATCATTACCATCTTTCTAAATTCCATATATATGTGTTAGTATACTGTGTTGGTGTTTTTGTTTCTGGCTTACTTCATTCTGTATAATCTGCTCCAGTTTCATCCACCTCATTAATGATATGGAAAAAAATTCATTATCATGGAGAGTTTATTCTGGATTTTCATAGCACAATCATAATTCTTTCTTTTTTTGGGCAAATCCAATAAATAGTAATTCCCAATAAAAATGTCCATGTTATATTGCTGATAATACTGAGCTAATGGGAAAATTAATAAGTAGAACTAAATTTATTTTCCTGAAAAGGTAACATAAAAATTCATACATGTGACACATTTGTGCTTATTTCTGTGAGGATATGACTGAGCTCTGCTGAGTCTTGGGAGCTGGGACCCTTTCACTGAAATGCTTGCACCTGAAAAAATGTCTCCTAGAGTAACAAAATACAGAGAAATTATAAGGGACTAAAAGTAACTACAAGTGCGTACAATTGCAGCAAATTGTGAACAAGATGCATAAAGGCCAAGTTCCAACTGCTACTTTTGAGGGAGCAAAAGCAGGGTACTACATATGATACCTGCATAGTGTAAGACCTAGGCTACCTCTCCACAGTGACCCAGAGATTCACAACTACCCTCAAACCATTTCAAGGACCAGCTCACCCCACCTCAGAGAGCAAGCAAGGAGACCTGTCACTCGTTTTCATATCCTAGTGTGTAGCAGAATTCGGGATAAATCCCTGTCTGAATTTCTCATCTGGCCTCTTACCAATTTCTATTGATTAAAGAGTCAAAAAACCCAGTTCTGTAACATGAGCACCTTCTAGTTCAATCTGAAGACATAGTTTTAGATGTCTCAGTGCAGGAAATTTTAGAATCATATCAACATATCATGACTGTGATAGAAAAATATATACAAGTGTTCTGATTTGTATAGGTTTCCCACATCTTCATTTTTAGATTTTTGCTTTACTAGTGCATTTAAGTGGAGAAAGCAATGACACCCCACTCTAGTACTCTTGCCTGGAAAATCCCATGGACGGAGGAGCCTGGCAGGCTGCAGTCCATTGGGTCGCTAAGAGTCAGACACGACTGAGCGACTTCCCTTTCACTTTTCACTTTCATGCATTGGAGAAGGAAATGGCAACCCACTCCAGTGTTCTTGCCTGGACAATCCCAGGGACGGGGGAGCCTGGTGGGCTGCCGTCCAGGGGGTCGCACAGAGTCAGACACGACTGCAGTGACTTAGCAGCAGCAGCAGTGCATTTAAGATAAATAAGGTTTCTTCCAGGACAACAGTACATCTCTTGGTTAATTTTCTTTATATAAAAGGGAAAAAAAAGTGCTTTATTAGTTTGCCTATTACTAAGAGCCAAACAGTAACACTGGATGATGTTAATTCATATTCTTAAATTATGTGTTAATTTAATTTATGAATTATCTACAGAGGCAATATATCATATGATTTATATTATAAAGATAATGCAAATCCAAGAAAATAATACAATGGATTGTATTTTTAAGTTCATAAAGATAATGCAAATCCAAAAATATAATAAAATTTAATTTTATTTTCAAATTCATTTTTTTAAACAGTTTCATTTTTCTGTGATTTTGTGATACAGCTGAGCTGGATGTGTGCATGTGTGCATTTGTGCACATAAAGTATGGATAAAGTTTAGAAACAAAGAGTTATATTTTTATGTCAAAGCTGTGCTGACATAAAAAAAAAGATACTGAACCAGTCTCTCCCCTACTTTCTGTTTTCCCATTTGCAAATATACAACAACATGTATCAACAGACCTATCAATTCAGACCTATAAGAAGGCAAATTTATGAATCATGGCCTTTATTAGAGATTCATATGAATTGATATGATTTTTAGATATTTTGTTATAATTGCTTCTATTTTTATTAATTGC
>SJYR01001017.1:205326-216974 GCA_006410655.1 Kobus ellipsiprymnus
TACTTCTATTTCAGTCTTTTTGGTTATTACACTGCTTTTTACCATATATGTCTTAAATATTTGGTTTCTTAGTTATCTGTTTCTTATTTTATTTTCTTGGAATTCTGTATATCTTCTTCAACTGTGAGTATATTGCTTACTACGTATGGAACACTAGTTTAAGCAGTGTACCTAAAATACCCCATTTAATCCTTAAACAGTTCTATTAAGTTGATATTTCATTCCTATTATAAAGTTGAGGCAAAGGATGATGACACAGCTTATGAAAGGTCACTCATCCAATATGTATGGTGAAGTCAATTTGAATCCAATGTCTGTGATCTTAACTACTTCCTATACCTTTCATATACTAAAAAAAAAAATGCCCAGTATAATTGAGCCTATTATAGGCCCTCAAACAAAAATCAGCTTATCTCCCACCATTCTGTCTTCTATATATTGATTATAGATAAAATTTGTATGTATATGTATTATTTCTCTATTATCAATTTTAAGGTATAGAAACATATTTGCTACTAACATACTTTTTTACTTTTAAAAAAATATTTATCAAAGGCAGCATTTTAATCTCAGGATATGCTGTCTTAGGTCATACATTATCTCTACTGTAAGTTTTGCTATTTTTATCTACTGAATCTATCTACTGAAGACTCTTAAGAGTCTTCTCCAACACCACAATTCAAAAGAATTGATGCTTTTGAACTGTGATGTTGGAGAAGACTCTTAAACGTCCCTTGGACTGCAAGGAGATCCAACCAGTCTACCTAAAGGAGCTCAGTCCTGAGTGTTCACTGGAAGGACTGATGTTGAAGCTGAAACTCCAATACTTTGGCCACCTGATAAAGAGCTGACTCATTGGAAAAGACCCTGATGCTGGGAAAGATTGAGGGCAGGAGGAGAAGGGGACGACAGAGGATGAGATGGTTGGATAGCATCACTGACTCAATGGACATGGGTTTGGGTAGACTCTGGCAGTTGGTGATGGACAGGGAGGGCTGGCGTGCTGCAGTTCATAGGGTCGCAAAGATTCAGACATGACTGAGTGACTGAACTGAACTATAAGTTTTGCTATTTTTGTCTACTGAATCTATTTTGCCAGAAAAAAGAAAACAAACAAACAATAAAACACAGATACCCAAGGTTCTCTTTTCCTTGTCTCTCATTAACAGAAAATTGAACAAGTTCAACTCACTCTTCCTTTAATTATCTCCCAAATCTGCTTCTGTTTTGCATCCTCACTGCTTTAATATCTCACCACTGCTAGCTTAGTCTAGTGAGTGGTCTGTGGCTACATTCCACATTGCAATGGTTGTTTTTATTTGATTCTAGTCCCATCCCTGAAAATCCTGATTCAGTATATCTGGTGTAGGGCCTAAGAGTTTCTATTTTAAGTAGCTTCCATGTGCTTACCACTGTTATGTCAAATGTAGGTCCAAGTCCAAAACCACTGACCTCAATTAGGAACTTGCTTATAATATAGGATATTCAATTTTATCCCATACTGGATGAACCATAATCTATAAAATGAGAAAACTGTTCCATGTGTACATTAAGATGTGGTCAATACTGGATTGTGAGAATCCAACATATTTAATCTTCCTGTTGAGTAGGATAAAATCCAAACTCTTTCACACTTGTCATGTAAGTTATTTAACAAGCTGGACATGATCTAATTTTATTCAATTTTATTTTCTGACAGTTTCCAAGTACAGGATCAAAACCAAATCAAAACAAAGCACACACAACAGGCAACTATCAAGAAATTTTATAAATAGGGTCTATTTTCCTATTTATATATTTCTTTCTGAGTTATTCTTCTTATTCAATAGAGCCCTTCTTTGTAATTGTTATAGTGCAATCTTATTACTTTCCATCAAAACCTTATTTGAGTGCTTCTCCAGGAGCAAATCAAACTTTTCATTGCCTGCTCAAATCCTATAGTATTTCCTCTTAGAGCACCCAAAATATTATACTGGAATGTATTAATAAGAATTTTATAATTATCAGTAAGTATAAATTCTTCAGAAGAAGGGGATGACCGAGGATGAGATGGCTGGATGGCATCACTGACTCAATGGATGCGAGTCTGAGTGAACTCCGGGAGTTGGTGATGGACAGGGAGGCCTGGCGTGCTGTGATTCATGGGGTTGCAAAGAGTCGGACACAATTGAGCGACTGAACTGAACTGATAAATTCTTCATATGCAATTATATAAATATAACTTGAACAAGAGACTATAAAAACACTATATTTACTTATAACAAAGACATTATATTCCTTTATCCAAGTTAACGTATTTCTATTTTATTTAAAATGAATGTAAAACGAAGGAAGGCTCTTATGAGTTTCTATACCATTCCCCAGTAGCAATTAACATATACTCATTTTTTTTTCATACATCTATTTCTCCACTGGACTATATGTCACAAGAGAAATCCATTACAATTACTGGGAAATAAAAATAGAAACTGTAATGAAGTCTAACTTTTTTTTTCTTTGTGATTTAGTCTAATTTCACCTGCTCATAGGATGCCCTTTGTAGAGGTCATGCACCTGGCACTTCAGATAGGAATTCCCCGTGTGAAGTTTCTGCTCCTAACACTTTAGCTTCCACGATCCTGTGCAGAAATGTTGCCCCAACACTTTGATCTAGAGTGCCCTGAACAACATAGGTGTGCCCAATAGACAAGAACACCACTCTTCTCCCCTGATGACAAGAATCCTACGAAGCATCCCTGCCAATGAACTTTTGGGAAGAGTGTATACTCTAAAGCAGGAGTCCCCAACCCACCAGTCCACAGCCTTCAGGAACCAAGCCACACAGCAGGAACTGGCTGGTGTGGAAATAAGTAAAGCTTCATCTGCCACTCTCCATCATTCCCCCATGGCTCACACTACTGCCTGAACCACACACCTACGATTGGTGAAAAAATTATCTTCCATGAAACCAGTCCCTGGAGCCAAAAATATTAGGAAACGCTGCTCTAGAGCAGGAGCTCATACATCTGTATTCTCTGATCAAAGAATAAAGCTTTCCTTTGCTTCTGAACAAAACTTGGTCTCTTCTATTGGCACAAGCAACATCAGGAAGAAGGAACTCTTGCTGGGGACAACTCATTTGAGGTTTAGGGGAGAGGACTGGTAACAAAATTTTGATGACCCAGGTGGGACTGACTGTGGCTCTTCTCCCTGCACCCACCTTCTAGACTCCAGACATGCTCAGGCCTCAGGAGGATGGCTAAGGCTTTGGCACTTGTATGCCTCCTATTTTTGTCACTGAAGAATTCATTAATAGTTCACTGCTGGTTCTAAATTTCCCAAACTAGCCATTTTACTTGTGTCAAATCCTATAGCATTTGCGTGTCAACAAACACTCTAACTCTTCCCTCAGTAGTTAGATTTCTAAATTATATCATTTTACAATCAGAACTGCAATGTCAAAGACAAAAGAAATGGGATGACATTCCTTGTCTAGGTTTTTATGCCTTCTTATATCAGAATGCAGGCCTTTAAAAGGGACATGGTCTCTTCTCCATTGAGATGATAGCAAAGGAGACTAAGCCTCTACCACTCCTTGACCTGTCCCCTTTCTGGTATGAAGGGTGTTCCTTTAATACCAGTTCCCCCCTCCCAGAATGCAGTCCAGAAAGTACATGAAGTGGGAATAATTACCAGCCAGTGTCCAACAACCTACGGAAAATATTCCCTTTAAGGTAGGTTCCTGATAGAGAAGGCCTCATCCACATACCTATCCCATTTACCACTTCTGATTTGTATACCCAGAAAAGTCATATTGAGGTGCTGAGGGAAGAAAAGCGTATCTGTATCTGATTAGAGGAAACTTTCACACCCATGACCCCAGCTGGGCTGAGATTCAGAGCCTCCTAAATGCACTCCTAACAGGGGAAGAAAAGGTCATAACATTTTGAAAAGCCCAAGGGGAAACAGACAAAATGAACAGAAACAATGAAGGCCATGCCATTTACAGACCAGAGAATCAAGCAGCCCCAGATAATGAACCCAACTGGGACCACCTAGACAATGGATAAAGGGGTAGAGGATAGAGGTTGGCCCATTACAAAGACGCTGTCTAAAGGGAATCTAGGCAGCAGGGAAAAAAACCTGCTAATCGGAAAAAGAAAAAGGAAATCAATCAGGAGCCAATGGAAAACCCTTCAGTATTCCTAGAAAGCTCAAGAAATGCCTCTGAATCTATACTATTGACCCTTAGTCACTGGAAGGGAATGCAATCCTGAAGTCCTATGTTATTTCCAAAATATTAAAGACAAGCTTCAGAAACGAAATACAATCAGGCACTCCTATCTTTTGCCTGGTGGAAGTCACCTACCAAGTATTTAACAGCTAAGATATAGAGGAGAAAAAGTCAAATTAGACAAATTAGAGGCAAGCCTGCCTATTGGCAGTTGATGGTTGGCACGGGAATCTGAACTAACCACCCACAGAGACTCTCATCTACAGTGAGGGACCCTCAATTCCCATCAAGAAATAGCCAGTCAAGGAAACTAGGACCCAATCAGAGTGTCACATGTAAACAAGAGGGACACTGGAAAGAAGAATTCCCTCATCACCCCCAAAGGGGGATGGACAGCAAATTCTAGCCACTATCCTTAAAGTCATATGTGCCATGTGCTCAGTCATTTCCGGCTCTTTGTGACCCCCATGGACTGTCACCTGCCAGGATCCTCTGTCCACTGAATTTTCCAGGCAAGAATACTGGAGTGGATTACCATTTCCTACTCCAGGGAATCTTCCCTAAGAGTGATCACACCAGAGTCTCCTGGATCTCCTGCATTGCAGGTGGGTTCTTTACCTGCTGAACCATGGGAGAAGCCCCAAAGTAAGATGGTCCTCAAAGTCAGATGGTCCAAATAGATGGGGAATAACTGGACCAAGAGGCTCCTGAGTTAGCACTCCAACTGACCCTCCAAAGAGCCCAGAATGACATTGGACATAGGGAGAAAATCTGTCAAATTCTTAGTCAACTTAGTCAACACTGGTGCTACTTACTTGGTTATAAACAACAGATCAGACAAACTCTTGTCACAAGCATTGTGAGCCATTAGGAAGCAAATTAGATGAACATATTCTCACCCATTCCTTCCCATATGTTCCCTAATGCCCTATACCCCTGCTAGAAGGGATATATTATATAAATTGGAAGCTAATATTCACCTATTGGGTGATAAACTGAAGATTGGTGTTCCCCTAGACATGAGACACAAGATGATAACGTTAATGGCTGAGGACAAACCTTCCAGGACAAAGCAAGTTGATCTCACAGGAGTAAATCCCAAAGTCTGGGTCTAGGGATGGGTAGGAAGAACTATGGAAACTCTTATGATAGTCCATGGAGTATCTCTATGATAGTCTATTTAAAACCTGGACATACGACCCAAGAGAAAACAGTACACTGTCCATTGAGAGGCTTTACTGAGCACTGCCCCTGTTATAAAGGGCCTAATTAACTGACCAGGGTCTTATTAGACCATGCCAATCATCCAATAAAACCCTCATTTGCCCCATAGAAAAACCCGATTGGGGTATACTGGAGGATACTGGACCACAGGGCAGTCAATTAAGCTACCAAAATATACATTCAATAGTTCCCAATCATTATATCCTACTGGCCACTCTACTGTCCACCAGGACCTGGTGTTCTGTATTAAATTTAAAATATGCCTTCTTCTATAGTTAATTAACAATACTGTTGCAAAGTCCTGCCACAAAGGTTCAAAAACTTACTCACTGTCTTTGAGGAAATTTTTAGCTAAAGATGACCTAAAACTGAGTTCCCTCACCCAGTATGTAGATGAAATTATGACCATCAATCTCACTAAGGAGACCTCTGACAAAAATCCTGTAACCGCTCTGAACCACCTAGCTAATGAAGGATATAGGGTGGCCAAGAAAAAGACCCAAACACTACAAACTAGGATGATCCATGAAGGTTTCATTCTCACAGAAGGTCTGAGAAGCCTAACCCAAGAAAGGAATACCTTTTCAGGCTCACACCTCCTAAAGCTAGCAGACAGGATTTCCAGGGTTTGGCTGAGTTTTGACACATCTGGAACCCTAACTATGATCTAATAGTTAGGTCTCTATAGGAAAAGTTGAAAGGAAAGGCTGGTGATCCTTTTTGAATGAAATTCCAAATATGAAAGGACCTTACAAGAATTAAAAAAAAAAAAAAAAAAAAAACAACATTATTTCAGTTATTCTGCAGATCAAAACTAAAATGAGGTATCATTTCACATTTGTCACGATGACCATCATCAAAAAGATCTACAAACAATAAATGCTGGAGAGGATGTGAAGAAAAGGGAACCCCCTAGTACTGTTGGTAGGAATTTAAATCGATCCAACCACTATGGAGAACACTATGGAGGTTCCTTACAAAAACTAAGAATTAAACTATCATATGACCCAGAAACTCCACTACTGGGCAAATATCCTGAGAAAATCACAGTTATAAAAGAAACATGTATCCCAATGTTCACTGCAGCAATATTTACAATAGCTAGGACATAGAATCAACATAGATATCCAATGACAGATGAACAGATAAATAAGATGTGGTAGACATATACCATTACTCAGACATAAAAAGGAAGAAAATTGGGTCATTTATAGTGATGTGGATAAACCCAGTATCTGTCATACAGAGTGAAGTGGGTCAGAAAGACAACAACAAACATCATGCATATTAATACCTGTATTTGAAATTTATAAAATGGTACTGGTGAACCTATTTGCAGGACAGGAACAGAGACACATATGGAGAGAATGGGCCTGTGGACATGGCAGAAAGGAAAGGGAGCACTATGTATATATACACTACTATGTTTAAAATAGATAGCTAGTCAGAAGTTGCTGTACAGTACAGGGAGCTCAGTCAGTGCTCTGTGAGAATCTAAGGAGTGGGGTGAGTGTGAGGTGGGAGGGAGGCTCAAGAGGGAAGGGATATATATACACATACAGCAGATTCACATTGCTATTTGGCAGAAACTATAACATTGTAAAGAATTATACTACAATTAAAAAAAAAAATTAAAGCCATTACTTCAGGTCCCTTCCCTGGCCCTCTCATATTTAGCTTAATCCTTTGACCAAAAAATCACCAAAATTGACCAGGAAGACAGAGCCCCAGCAGTGAACCGCCACGTCAGGGCACTCTTCTCTATAGGCAAAGATCACAAATATATTCATTTTTAGGGGGAAAAAAATGGCATCTAATCATTACTCTAGCTAATATTTGGCCCATGCAACCTAAATTGTCTGATAAACTTTGTCTCCAAAAAGTTAGACAAATGGTGGTTGCTCATTTAGGGTCGCACAGAGTCGGACACAACTTAAGGGACTTAGCAGCAGCAGCAGCAGCAGCAGCAGGAATGCAAACATCTAGGCCTGAGGTCTGCTGACAATAAAACCAGCATATGGCACCTGGGGAGAAATTCCATTCCTATACCTGGTGTTATGAGGACCCCTGAAATCAACAGGGAACAGTTACAGAAGAGGAACTTTCATCCCTTAAGAATGAGGAACAGGACAAAAGACAGAAGGGATCTGTCCATGGAAAAGCCCATTAACAATTCCCAGAGAATAAAAACAGAATCTGGGTAATAAAATCAAGTCTAACCTTTCTCTCTCTCTTTTTTTCCTTTGTGCTTAGTCATAGTTTCTCTTGTTTATAGTGCATTGTATGCAGAGGCCTCGCCCCTCGCCTTTCAGACCAGAGTTCTTTCTGCAATAAGGACTGACGTTTCAGCTCAGGAACCAGATTTAAAAGCTGCGCAGGACTTTCAATCCAAGATGGCGGCAACGGGTTTTGTATAAGGACTGGGTGCCTGGCACTGTGATTTGGGGTCTGAGCTGTCCACAGCTTAACTGGCCTCCGGAGATTTCCGACCCCTTCCCTCACTGGTGAGATCTCTACACAGCAGGCCCACCCACAGCCTGTGGGGAGAGCCAGTGCTCTAGTGTGCTAAGTGCTTGCTAAGTCACTTCAGTAGTGTCTGACTCTATGCGACCCTATGCACCATAGCCCACCAGGCTCCTCTGTCTATGGGACTGTCCAGGCAAGAATTCTGGAGTGAGTTGCCATGCCCCCCTCCAGGGGTCCAACCTGTGTCTCTTAGGTCTCCTGCCTTGGCAGGAAGCTTCTTTACCACTGGTGCGACGGGAAGCCCCGGATGCTCTAAAGCAGGTATCTAATGTCTGATGCTCTGAAGTGGAACTGATGTAATAACAACAGAAATAGAGTGCACAGTAAATGTAACACACTTGAGTCACCCTGAATACATACCCCTCGCCCCTGTCTGTGGAAAAATTTTCTTCCACAAAATCAGCCCCTGGTGCCAATAAGATTGGGGACAGCTTCTCTAGAGCACAAGTCCACACCACTCCATTCTGTGATCAGAGAATAAAATGCTCTCCTTTACATCTGAACCAAAATCAATCTTCTAGTGGGGCAAGTAACACGAGGCAGAAAGAGCCTTGCTGGGCACTGACTTGGGAGAGTGGATAACATATATACTCTCGGAAAAAGAGAACATCTTCCAGATCCTATGCTGGGTGGATGGACAAAGATGGATAAGACATGTTCTCTTTTTCCGAGAGTATATATGTTATCCACTCTCCCTTAAAATATGTGTGCATAAATGAACTGATACCATGGCAAACAAACAAAAAGCAATGAAAAATTTCTTATTCATATCACTCCGTGAATGTTTCTGTTGCTTGAATCCAATAAAGAACAACTTTAAGTTCATGTTATTCTCAGTAGTCTATTTTATTTTTGAGAATGTATATCTTGCTAAATTTATTTTTAAAATTTGTATATATTAGATTAGAGATATATTAAGTGACTTTAGAGTAAAGAGTTATGCTACCATGCATTGTTCAATAATGCATTGTTCATGTATTGTTTGCTTCAAATTAAAACATATTTTTAACATATAAACATAAAAATGTATGAAATTATCATCCAAATGACTGCTACTCAAAAACTGTTTTCCAAAAGAGGCTATGTGAATGAAAATAAAGGGAAAATGTGGTAAAAAGAAAGAAGCAACTAAAATTGAAGATGAGAAGTCCTGTGCAAATATGTCAATAAATGATGAGCTTGGGAAGACCAAAATGGTGGGGCAAAATATTTATGATCAATACAGTCTCATCTGTCCCTGAACCATAGCACTGGATGAAAATCAATTTCCTACATATTGAGAATCTCCCACATGTCAAGAACTTTAAAACCTGGGCTTACTAAGAAATTAAAGTGAGTACATAAAAACAGAGAGGAAAAATGAAGTGAAGTTAATGCTGATTTAAATATAATTTTGTTTTGAAAACAAAAAAAATCATTTTCTCTTAAAGTACATTGTTTAGAATTAAATAGCATGCAGTAAGTTAGGAAGGAGATACATAATTTAAAACTCCAAACTTAATTTAAATAATTTTATTGCATAGAAATGCTCAGCAAAATAATATATTAATAAAAATAGAATAACTGTACATGACACTTTAACAGTTATAATACAGGAAGCAATAAGACCACGTGTCCCATATTTTAAAATCAGTCCTTTTCATCAATTCATTTAAAGTAAATGAACATAGAGAATATCCCTTTATGTCAATCAGCCTGGAGGATGTTCTCTGAGTGATGAGTGAAGCAATTTGTGCTCACATGGTAGTGAGGCTGCAGTCCATAATAAAACCAGGAAGAGCTCACTCATCACTTATTATGAGTGTGACACTTAATTAAAACTAAAATATTGTGAAGTGGTAGCTAAGTCCAAGTTCTACATCCAATCCAAGTTTATTTCAACAGACACCACTTAGACATGTAAGTTATTAGCTGCCTGATGAAACCAGCAAAGAACATCAGGCAAATTTTGAATCACTGTTAACATTACGCATTAATAAATTAAATTATAGGAGAGTGTTTGCATTGGAATTAGTTCCTATGTCTCTGGATGCCTACATAAGGGCTTTGTCTACTCCATGTGTGTGGAGTTTCTCTCCAGTGTAAGGCTAGCTTAAATCTTATTTATAAGCCTGACAAATCAGAATTCAAACATCTGTTATACAACAATTCAGCCAGAATATTTTGCCTCCCTGAGTGATACTATAGCAAGAGCTATGCAAAACTTTGCTTGCCAGTCTACCTCGATATACATTGTCAGAAAATGTGAAACCCATCAGCCTATTGCAAATGCTAGTATGAAATAGTGCAGGAAAAACAAAACAAAACAAAACCTTCCTCAGTTTTAGGAACAAAAATGTTTTAAAGCAGAAGCACTAAAATGAGAAGCCAGTGAAAGATGTCACCCTTAATGTGAGAGGATACCAATTTCCTCTGCATAGCGCAAATCATAAAACTCCTAGAACATGTGCACATTATGTAATGAGTCCAAAATATTTCTACACGCTTCTTTGGAGTAATTAATTTTTGAAAAAACAGTACAAGGCATGAGCCATATTTTTGTATTTTAAATTTTCAATAGCACCTGGTAACAGTGAATTATAAGAATAAGATTGATGTTTATAATTCAAAGATATATGCAATGATTTACTCATTGAGTTGTTCACTCAATAAACATGTATGGAAATACTAAGTCGATTTGCTTGAACACATACATAAAGTTTGCTGTTATATAACTACATTGATAATATTTCACAAGGCTGAAAAATTTCCACTTTCATGAAATAAGAGGTTGATATATTTAAAAAGCCATCAGCAGTCCTATTTCTTAGGCTTCCAAGTCCATTGTAGCATAACTATATTTTATGGCCAGGGGCATTTATACTTAGTTTAATACTAAATATTACAAAAATAAGCATATTTTACAAAAGATGTGTATATAGACATATGAAGGTAATACTGGAGAAATTTTAAAAGGGCAAATTAGTTTTGATGGTTAAATATACATAAAATCTTTCTTCCCCCAGTAAAAGCATTTTAGGATCTCAGAATCTTATATTATATCCTGAAGGTGCCTATAGTATTTCTATTGCAGCAATCCCAGGTTATAGATGAGAAGAGGAGCCGGAAGTTTTCTGTTTCTGATCTTCAGGATAATTCAGAGGTAGATCTATGCTTTGACTACTAATTTCAAGCCTGAACTAACCTGGGATTGAGCCTGGGTCTCCCACACTGCACGTAGCCCTTTACCATCTGACCGACCAGGGAAGCCTATGCATGCTAAGTTGCATCAGTAATATCTCAACTCTGTGCGACCCTATGGATTTTAATCTGCCAGGCTTCTCTGTCTGTGGGATTCTCCACATGAGGGTATTGGAGTGGGTTGCCATGCCCTCCTCCTTGGGATCTTTCTGATCCCTGCACCTCTTATGTCTCCTGCATTGGGAGTTGAGTTCTTTACCACTAGTGCCATCTGATTTTAGATCTCCAAAATTCTTGTGCTATTCTGTTGAAGAATTTGAGGGTAAGAGCAGGTTGGTTCACTTCAGTTCAGTTCAGTTGGTCAGTCATGTCCGACTCTTTGCAACCCCATGAATTGCAGCACGCCAGGCCTCCCTGTCCATCACCATCACCCAGAGTTCACTCAAACTCACGTCCATCGAGTTGGTGATGCCATCCAGCCATCTCATCCTCATCCCTTTTCCTC
>SJYR01001017.1:217648-247395 GCA_006410655.1 Kobus ellipsiprymnus
CCCAAGCATCCTGCATCCTGCATCGGACATAGACTGGCGATTCGTTTCTTAAATGATAGTATACATGTTTCAATGCCATTCTCCCAAATCATCTCACCCTCTCCCTCTCCCTCAGAGTCCAAAAGTCTGCTCTACACATCTGTGTCTCTTTTGCTGTCTTGCATACAGGGTCATCATTGCCATCTTTCTAAATTCCATATATATGTGTTAGTATACTGTATTGGTGTTTTTCTTTCTGGCTTACTTCACTCTGTATAATCAGCTCCAGTTTCATCCATCTCATTAGAACTGATTCAAATGTATTCTTTTTAATGGCTGAGTAATACTCCATTGTGTATATGTACCACTGCTTTCTTATCCATTCATCTGCTGATGGACATCTAGGTTGTTTCCATGTCCTGGCTATTATAAACAGTGCTGCAATGAACATTGGGGTACATGTGTCTCTTTCTATTCTGGTTTCCTCGGTGTGTATGCCTAGCAGTGGGATTGCTGGGTCATAAGGCAGTTCTATTTGCAATATTTTAAGGAATCTCCACACTGTTCTCCATAGTGGCTGTACTAGTTTGCATTCCCACCAACAGTGTAGGAGGGTTCCCTTTTCTCCACACCCTCTCCAGCATTTATTGCTTGAAGACTTTTGGATCGCAGACATTCTAACTGGTGTGAAGTGCAACCTCATTATGGTTTTGATTTGCATTTCTCTGATAATGAGTGATGTTGAGCATCTTTTCATGTGTTTGTTAGCCATCCATATGTCTTCTTTGAAGAAATGTCTATTTAGTTCTTTGGCCCATTTTTTGATTGGGTCGTTTATTTCACTTTCACTTCCATCAAGAGGCTTTTTAGTTCCTCTTCACTTTCTGCCATTAGTGTGGGGTCATCTGCATATCTGAGGTTACTGATACTTCTTCCAGCAATCTTGATTCCAGCTTGTGCTTCTTCTAGCCCAGCATTTCTCATGATGTACTCTGC
Source organism: Kobus ellipsiprymnus (assembly GCA_006410655.1). Taxonomy (NCBI): domain Eukaryota; kingdom Metazoa; phylum Chordata; class Mammalia; order Artiodactyla; family Bovidae; genus Kobus; species Kobus ellipsiprymnus. Next base: position 218,624 of record SJYR01001017.1, read on the forward strand.
ATATAAGTTAAATAAGCAAGGTGACAATATACAGCAAGTAGGTTACCTCTTCAGAATGGAGGAAAAGAATCAGGGATAGGAAGGATAAGATAACTTACCCCTTCTCCCACATTTCTGAGTTAATCAGAAGAGAGATGAAAATTTTGGACTTGCCAGGATGCCTAGTTTTATAGCATGATTTCCTAGCTTGGGATAAAATAATAGACAGAGATGTTCCACAGATTGAAATGAAGGCTGAAATCAGAGAGATTAAGGCTCACAATTGTGTGTGCCTTGTGTATAAGAGGAAAGGGACTCTATAGAAAGAAGTTATGCATCAACCTTGGCAAAGGAAAAAAAAAGTCAGTGAGGCACAATCAGTATAAAAGAGAACCAGAGATAGTATTACCCTTTTGACCAAGACTCCTGTGTGTTATGGGAAGGTGTAATGCCCAGAAGCCCACACATCTTATGAAACAGAAAGTAGCTTTGGCCATTACGCTTGCTGTGGGGGTTCCCTGATGAGAGGTAAATCCAGGAGTAGGATAGAAAACGTAGATTAACTCTGAGAAATCAACAGTACCAACAGCACCTGAGGTGGCGATGAGGCAGTATGAGAGCAGCCCTTGTCCCTGACCAAGTCATGAGTACAAACCACTACTTGCCAGCCATTTATTTTAAGATACCAGTTCAAAAGGTCAGGAACCCAAAACAATAACAAAACTAAAAAACAACAAAAAATAAACCAGAAAACAACGAAACACTCAACTCCTCAAAAAATAAAATAAAGAAACCTGCAACTGAAGCCAAGACCAGAAGATAAGCATGCACCGTAGCAGTCTCCACCCAACAATGACATCTGTGCATGCTTACTTGCTCATGTCCAGCTCTGCGACCCCATGGACTATAGCCTGCCTGGCTCCTCTGTCCACGGGATTTTCCAGGCAAGAATACTGGAGTGGGTGCCATTTCATTCTTCAGGGGATTTTCCTAACCCAGAGATCGAACCCACATCTGCATCTCCTGCATTGGCAGGCAGATTCTTTACCACTGAACCACCTGGGAAGCCCAACAATGATGACTAACATGCTAAAATTTCCAGTCCTACCAGAAAGCTTTAAGTTTTGTGGATGTATGCACAAAAAATACAATAATTTCTGGTGCTCATTTCCATAATAATCTATTTATTTGGTGAATGGTAGGAAACTTGGTACCCCTCAAGTTGGTATAAAATTTGGAGTTTTATTTTTATGAAAAAAAAAAAGTCTACTGCTCCAGTCACTATATGCAGAAAACTGTGGACTAGACAAAGACTATTATAATGTAATGAATATACATTTCAAATAACCATATTTCTCAATCAATACTAAGAAAAATTGTAATATTATCAAAGTGATTCATTTCTGTCAAACTAGTATGGTGGTAAACACAGATTATTGTATCTCATGAGCTTCAATTTCTGTCACATGGAAGTATGACTCTTTCCCCAACTGGTCCCCCTGAAGAGTTGCTATATATATGCCAAAAATCTCATACTTGTTCCATCCAACACTTCTCCAACATGGCAAGCTGACCAGCCTCTATTCCTTATCTTCTCTTTGATCTTCCAGAATTTAGCTGTTTTCCTTTCTTTCCCTTTTCTTGCACCCAAGGCTCCTTGAGCATCCTACTCTAATTAACCACATATGCAGGGTAATTATTTGTTTATATGGTCCTACCTCTAACTACAATACAATTTGTTCTGAGAAAGAATAATTCCTTACTTAATTTACTACCCCCATGGAATACTGAAGGTATCTATTACAGTTCTTAAATAATGAATAATACATGAGTTGAATAATTTTTTAAAATCATTATATTTAAGTCTAAATTTTCCAAATAAAAAAGATGTAAATCCAGTCATTACACCTGTTCCCAGACAGGTGAGAGTACTTATTTATATGTTGTTAAAGAATTCCTAGAATCATATTTCATTTAAATGTCTAACAAATAATAAAGAAAACTGAATATGTGCTATTTGACTAGTTGATTGATTGCAAAGAAAGATGACCAACACGGTATCAGTGAGTTCTATGCTAGATCTCAGAATCAAAATAAGACCCTTACCTATTTATCAATCTTTTTCATTCAAACATTCTACATCTCAGGCAACTGACCAAATTGTATGGGTGATAAAATTCTTTTACTTTGACATTTTATGACCTAACTTATTACCTTAGTAGAAGTGAAGAAAGATTATTCTTAGTATACACTGTATATACATGTATGTATACATATATAATTTAAAATAGAATGTCAACAGTAAAAAATACACATATACAACTCATAACATTGTTACCTAAGTTGCTTTTCAATATAATTATATTCTGTGAATATATATTATAGCTGTGTTTTAATACTTCATCTGTCAGTTCCTTCAGATACTAGTCCAAGGGGCAGGAAACTGACCAGAGCCCAAACCATGCAGCCAAATCAAGATCAAGAGAATGATTCTATGGTTTTCCATAATATCTGGAAGTTTACGTCCACCACACATGTGTGAGGATAGCTGGCTCATAAAAATCAACAGTTATGTGCTCTCTCTGTTACATCTCTTTTTCCGTAATTATTTTTTTATTTTCTGTACCATACCATTTAGTCTAGTAAACATTTTTACGATAGTGTTAGATTTCTCATGTCCTTACAGCCTCAGACAGCTAACAAACTGCTATAATTACAGCTCAAAGATTCCCAAGGCCACATTGCCTGGCTGCAGAGATTCCTGAAGTTTCTGTCTCTCACACAGAATAGGGGATAAAATCATGTGAACCGTTTACCTTACTCTCTACTTCTCTGGCAGAAGGGAGTGTTTGGCTGTCAGTTCTGTGATTACTCCAGCGACGAGCTTTTGTTGCTAATCTCCAGAGAAATTTGGTTACATTCCAACTCAATCCATCACTTAATTTTACAAGCCAAAGTATTTGCAGTTTAATTGCAATCCCAGGCAAGTGTTTTCTTTCTTCATGACTTGTTTATCTAAAAGACTGAAACAGTGCAAAGTTCTCTTCTTACATACACAAAGCTTATAATAATGGCCTGCAGGACTGGCCATCTTAAATCACCACAGAGCTCCACTCTACTTTAGTGGCTTGATTAAAAAGATGAATAGTTGCAGGTTCAATTCAGGAAAGTCAAGGAAAGGAACATATAATGACCTCTTCAAAGATGGCCTTGGCAAAGAACACAGGACTATTCCTTTTCTAGTTTTAATGAATACACACCACTCAAGGTCAATACCCTTTCTGTAATGTTTCCTGGAGCTTGACTTGCAAGGTATTAGAGTCTCAACTGGATGATGATTATGGGTATATCCAATGCACAAGCATGACTTCTAAGTGTTCTTTAACAAGTTAGTACTTAAATCTCTAGGCTAGCAACTATTGAATATATACTTGAAAAATATTGTAAATTTTTCTTTAGATTAGACTTTGGTGAGCCTCTAGTCTCTGCATTTGGATGCATAGTCCTTGAGGAATGCACCTCATTATATACAGGTGGAACTTTACAACATCAGCATATGAAGAAAGGATTCTGTCTCAGTATTCTATGTGGGAGACTCCAATAACCAAGGATATCCAACCGTTCATTTTGTCTGCAAGATCTCTGCAGTCCATCATCAACATTATGCCATCCAGGTAAAATAATTTACCTCAATATGCAAGGAAAAGGACTAGAGTGGTTCCCAGTAACATCTGTTGTGTTCTAATAGTTGAAAATATTATTTCTGCTCTCCCCCCCGCCCTCCATATTAAGCTACCTTTAGGTGAACTGAATGTGTTTGTGCCCCTTCCAATATGTATATGTTGAAATCCTAATTCCCAATAAGATGGTAGTAGGAACTAGGGCATTTGGTGATCAATCAGATCATGAGAGTGGCACCTTCCTGATGGGATTAGTGACCATATAAAAGGCAGCCCAAATAATTCTCTTACTTTCTTTCCATCACATGAAGATACATCAAGTAGGCAGTATGCAATCTGGAAGAGAGAACTCATCAGACCTGATCATGCTGGAATCCTGATCTTGGACTTTCAGCATCTAAAACCATAAGGAATAAACATTTCTTCTTTAAGCCACCCAGTGTCCAGCACTTTGTTACAGTAGCTGGAACTAAGACATACCCTAACCCAGTGAACCTACACTACTGAAAGTATGGCTTCAAACATGGGCTGAGGTAGGGCCATACAGTTATATTAAGGAAGCAGTTACCCCAGTGTCAATCATTACCATGTTTAAGGGCAATATTCTGGGGGAAAGGCAATTGCTGAAGGAGTCTGGCATCTTGGAACATTTAGGCTTCATTGCCACAGCCTGGAGTAGGTAGGGTATAGCTCAGCCTATGCCAAATGCAATGGGCACCACATACATGTATGGGAACCAGCTAAGTGGTAAGTATCATTCTAGTTAGTAGGATTACCTCTGAAGAAATGAAACAAGAGATCACTGCCTTTGTGAAGTTTACATTCTAGAAAGAGTGACAGGCAGCTGAACTTGTAAAATAAGCAAATTATATATTAGAATGTTATTGGTGCTATGGGAAAATGGGAATGCATAACATATTATCAAAAAAACCTTGACAGAGTGTTAGAGTCAAATACTTCCAAAGGCTTCTTGTCATATAAGCTGAAACACCATAGGTTAAAGGATATGACATAATGGTAGCAGTGGATTACTCCCTCCCAGCCACCGGGCTGAAGTGAAGATGCAGAGGTAAGTGGTGACATCTTAGGGCATTCACATCATAGTGAAGCCTTGTTTGATTAAAACAGCCATCTTTAGATCCTAGGAGGGAAAGTTGTTAGCAAAGAATGATACCAGCAGCTATCTTCAATCTCTTTAATAATTAGGGCACACTTCACAAAGAGGTCTGAGACCTATAGTAAGCTATGGTGGGTTGTAATATAGACATGCATCTGATATCAGTGCTAAGACTAAGACCAGTCCCAAAGGCATAATGGTATATTACAACCTCAGCCTTAAAATGACTGTAGGATACAAACTTTTCTACTGTTTCCTAGCCATGTTGTCAATAGCATTCTGATAGCTTGGAGTTTGTTCTATCCAATATTTCACCAAACTTTTCTTGAAATGGCTATTATAACACACACACACACACACACACACACACACACACACACACACACACTCTTACCAAAGGAGAGACTGAAGGCACACAGGTTGGGAATAACATCTGTCTCTTTCCATATCAGATATACAAACCAACCTTGTCACAGATGCAGGATCTATCACTCTGACTCAGGAGAAATCACAGAAGTGGTCCTCTCATTCTAACACCCTGCACACACTTCATGCGTGTTTATCCTGCTTTAGAGATAACTTGCTCTTAACTCCAAACAGACAACTGAAGAAGTGAAGCATATCACATAGTAGAAAAGGGCAAACTTCAGCAAGTGGCATGGTCAGAAAGTTATAGTCCAGATTGATTGGTTATGTTACAGTCTTTAAAACCAACCTCTCTCCAAAAGATCCTCCAGACAAAGGGAGATGAGGGAAAGGATATCACAATTGGTTAACATGCCATTTTCTGACCATGGATACCCATGACCTAGCTGGCAAATAAAAATTCAAGCCACAAAAACAGCCTCAATTACAATAGGCAATTGGCCTAGATTCTTAAGGCACAGTCAAGAGTTATTGGGAGTCTAGGCTGTGGCATCAGTCTTAAGCAAGAAAACCTAGCTAATAAAACAAAACACAATAAAAAAGGAAATAACATTTTGGACTGCTATGATTTTCAGACTCCTGCAGTTGAACCCTTTTCTTGACACAAGCTTTTGATCAGTGCTTTTGGTATGACTAACCTTTGTATTCTTCTTTTTGATTCTTGGCCTTGGGCATCCTGCCAAAGTTTTGGATTTTATAATCCCAATACGTTTTGAAGTTTCTTATATCCTCACATGAGAATCAATATATTTCTCTGAGGTATGGTGTCAAAACTTGCACTCATAATTACTAATAACTCTCACAAATCTCAGCCAGTGGCCTAGAATCCCAGTACCTAAGCTCATTGCTTGATATCTACAAGTTCAAGATGCAGTCATTTTAAGTTTTAATAATTTGCTGGTATAAAAACACAGTAGCTTTCTAAAGATTGGTTGTTTTTAGGATGATTCTTTTAAATGGTATTTATTGAGGACTTACCGTGTAAAGAATAAATTGTTAAGATTACTAAAAAAAAAAACAAAACAAAACAAAACAGCTTGAGCTTAAATTAAGTAATTGGTATTAGTTCATCCACCTCACCATTATTAAGTGAAGCATACATCATGAAACGAAATAGTCACACTTTATTAGGAACCTTTGCAAAACAATACCATGAACAGATTCTGTGTTTCTGGTCATTCTCTTTGAAAGCAAAATTAAGTTTTAAAAAGAGGAAGAAAATGATGAGATGATACTTAAACTAATTTATCTGAGAACATGAGACATAACCACCCATATTAATATTCAGGAAAGAAAATAAGGGGAAGGAGGGGAAAAAAGGGGCACAATCAAAGTGTGATATCAGTAAAAAGAGGTTCATATTAATACTAACAGTATTGTGGACTGATTATAGAAGAAGCAGTCCAATAATCTAGTTATTCAGCAATCAGAACTGCAGAGAAGGGAAAAAATGCCCCTGCTGCTAAGTCGCTTCAGTCATGTCCGACTCTGTGTGACCCCGTAGATGGCAGCCCACCAGGCTCTGCTGTCCCTGGGATTCTCCAGGCAAGAACACTGGAGTGGGTTGCCATTTCCTTCTTCATTGTGTGAAAGTGAAAAGTGAAAGTGAAGTTGTTCAGTCGCGTCCTACTCGTAGCCACCCCATGGACTGCAGCCTACCAGGCTCCTCCATCCATGGGATTTTCCAGGCAAGAGTACTGGAGTGGCTTGCCATTGCCTTCTCCGAAAAATGCCCCTAGAACATGGAAAAATTAGAATCAAGAATACAAGGAATGGGGTGGAAAGGTCAGTTTTTTCCAGTGGTTTTGGACATTAGGAGATTTGACAATTTAGAGCTAGAGTGTGGTAATACTTCTTATGCCATAAATAGGTTGAAGATCTATATACATACGTGTATGTGAGAGAAACTAAGTAGAAGTCTTGAACCTGGCTTAGCAGCAGGAAAACAATATTCCTGCAGGGAGAGAAAAGGGGAAAGAAAGGGAGGAAAGGAGTGGGAAGGAGAAGAAAAAGGAAAAGAAAAGCTTTGGAAGTTCGACAGCAGATGACCTCATTTTCATTTTCATTTTGGCTACTAGTTACCCAGTATAATTTCATAAGTGTTTATGAACACAATTAAAGTGTACAGGAATGGGAATTTGTATTTGTTACACTGCTTGATATAAAACATATGATACTTATTAAGCAAAATTATTTATGTCACTCTTTTTTTGTTTTGTGTTGGATCTTATTTATTTATTTATTTTAAAATTTTCCTGTGTTAACTCTCGGGCGTGGGGTGGCTTTTCTTGGCCACCACCCCTGACCTCGTGCGTGGGGTAGCTCCTCTTGGCACTCTATTCAGAAAGTACAAAATGCACAAGCAGGTAACTATGGGTCAAATGGACTCTAAGCCCGGCGGGCTGGGAGGAGCTACCCCAGAGCAGGGCTGCGCTTTGTTGGAGACTTGTGAAGAGATACTCCACATCTAAGGTAAGAGAGACCCAAGTAAGATGGTAGTCATGAGAGAGGGCATCAGAGGGCAGACAGACTGAAACCACAATCACAGACAACTAGCCAATCTGATCACATGGACCACAGCCTTGTCTAACTAAATGAAACTAAGCCATGCCGTGTGGGGCCACCCAAGACGGATGGGTCATGGTGGAGAGGCCTGACAGAATGTAGTCCACTGGAGATGGGAATGGCAAACCACTTCAGCATTCTTGCCTTGAGAACCCCATGAACAGTATGAAAATGAAAAAGATAGGACACTGAAAGATGAACTCCCCATTGTCGGTAGGTGCCCAATATGCCACTGGAGATCAGTGGAGAAATAACTCCAGAAAGAATGAAGGGATGGAGCCAAAGCAAAAACAATACTCAGCTGCGGATGGGATTGGTGATAGAAGCAAGGTCCGATGCTGTAAAGAGCAATATTGCATAGGAACCTGGAATATTAGGTCCATGAATTAAGGCAAATTGGAAGTGGTCAAACAGGAGATGATGAGTGAACATCAAAATTCTAGGAATCAGCAAACTAAGATGGACTGGAATGGGTGAAGTTAACTCAGATGACCATTATATCTACTACTGCATGCAGGAATCCCTCAGAAGAAATGGAGTAGCCATCATACTCGACAAAAGAGTCCAAAATGCACTACTTGGATGCAATCTCAAAAACAACAGAATAATCTCTGTTCATTTCCAAGGCAAACCATTCAATATCACAGTAATCCAAGTCTATGCCTCGACCAGTAATGTTGAAGAAGCTGAAGTTGAACAGTTCTATGAAGACCCACAAGACCTTCTAGAAATAACACCCCAAAAAGATGTACTTTTCATTATAGGGGACTAGAATGTAAAAGTAGGAAGTCAATAAACAAATGGAGTAATAGGCAAATTTGGCCTCGGAGTATGGAATGAAGCAGGGCAAAGGCTAATAGAGTTCTGCCAAGAGAACTCACTGGTCATAGCAAACACCCTCTTCCAAAAACACAAGAGAAGATTCTACACATGGACATCACCAGATGGTCAATACCGAAATCAGATTGATTATATTCTTTGCAACCAAAGATGGAGAAGCTCTATACAGTCAGCAAAAACAAAACCAGGAGCTGACTGTGGCTCAAATCATGAACTCCTTATTGTCAAATTCAAACTGAAATTGAAGAAAGTAGAGAAAACCACTAGAGCATTCATGTATGACCTAAATCAAATACCTTATAACTATACAGTAGAAGTGAGAAATAGATTTAAGGGACTAAATCTGATAGACAAAGTGCCTGATGAACTATGGACGGAGGTTCATGACATTGCACAGGAGACAAGAATCAAGACCATACACCAGAAAAAGAAATGCAAAAAATGCAAAATGGCTGTCTGAGGAGGGCTTACAAATAGCTGTGAAAAGAAGAGAAGTGAAAAACAAAGGAGAAAAGGAAAGGTATACCCATTTGAATGCAGAGTTCCAAAGAGTAGCAAGGAGAGATAAGAAAGCCTTCCTCAGTGATCAGTGCAAAGAAATAGAGGAAAACAATAGAATGGGAAAGACTAGAGATCTCTTCAGGAAAATTAGAGATAGTGAGAGTGAAAAGGAGAGTGAAAAAGTTGGCTTAAAACTCAAGATGCAGAAAACAAAGATCATGGCATCTGGTCCCATCACTTCATGAAAATAGATGTGGAAACAGTTGAAACAGTGGCTGCCTTTTTTTCCTAGGCTCCAAAATCACTGCAGATGGTGACTGCAACCATGAAATTAAAAGACACTTACTCCTTGGGAGGAAAGCTATGACCAACCTAGACAGCATATTTAAAAGCAGAGACATTACTTTGCCAACAAAATTCTGTCTAGTACAGGCTACGGTTTTGCCAGTGGTCATGTATGGATGTGAGAGTTGGACTATAAAGAAACCTGAGTGCAGAAGAATTGATGCTTTTGAACTGTGGTGTTGAAGAAGACTCTTGAGAGTCCCTTGGACTGCAAGGAGATCCAAACAGTCCATCCTAAAGGAAATCAGTCCTGGGTGTTCTTTGGAAGGAATGATGTTGAAGCTGAAACTCCATACTTTGGCCATCTGATGCGAAGAGCTGACTCATTGGAAAAGACTCTGATGCTGGGAGGGATTGAAGGCAGGAGGAGAAGGGGACGACAGAGGATGAGATGGTTGGATGGCATCACCGACTCAATGGACATGGGTTTGGGTGGACTCCGGGTGTTGGTGATGGACAGGAAGGCCTGGCATGCTGCACCTCACAGGGTCGCAAAGAGTCGGACACAACTGAGCGACTGAACTAAAATGAACTGAACTGAACTATGTAGCTCTCTTTAGTTTGTTTCAGTCTCTTCTATAATCCAAGGCTTCCTTTCTGTTTTCTCTAAATAACATATTTAGATAGCAGGCAAAGCAAAGACAGAGTCAAAGGATGATATGTTTATCTTTTTAAGAATATTTCTAAGCTAATGTATGTTAGAGAGAGTTAGCACTTAGCTTTATTTTTTAACAATTTTCTTTTTATTTAGTCCAAAATATTTTTTAAATATAAATTGATTTATTTTAATTGGAGGTTACTTTACAAAAAGCTTTATTAAATGACATATAATAAAAAAAATCACACTGCATTAATTATTTTCCCCATGAGATGGCATAGTTGAGACAGGTGTTCAAAAGAATCATGTACTTGGCTTAATCTAGTTCTGCACCTGTGGAAAACATATTATTTCATAAGCAATAAGCAATTACTATTATGTAATATTAGGATAACTCTAGAAAAAAATCTAGGATCCAACCTTTGTGTAAATGAAATACAACTGTATCAGAAAAGGAATTTGTATAAAAATATAGATTTTATTACGACTAATAATATAACCTACTTTAACTTATATGAATTGTTGTAAGTGTCTAATTCTCTTTTTAACCTCAACTTTAAAAGATAGTCTCTAATGTTTATCTATGAGATACCATCTCTTACCGGTGATCTTTACAAAACAAACCAGGTGTTGTGACAATTTTTTACTTAAACTTAAAGAAGACTCTCCAGTAAGTATGAGTCCAAAAGTTCCAAAGATAGAAAGAAGTGAGTACAAAGTATCGTCCCAGACATATTAGTAATTTGAAGGATTGGGTACACAAAAAGTACAATTATGTTACAGACGAATAAAGAAAAAGAAACAATCTTTGTTTTTACACTCTTTCTTTTACTACCCAGTAATGAAAATATATAAAATTTATTAAGAAACATACAAATGAAAACATAAAACATGTGGCATATGCCATCACATTATATACAAAAATAAGTGGATTTTTTTTTCCAATTTGCTAATGAGCAATAGCAGTAAAACTCCAAGGTAAAGTAAAAGTCTCCCTGGGCAGTATGCAGTGATCAGGGCCAAAGTACTTGTATCAAAATTGCTGAAAATAAAATTTTTCCTAGCATCCATTTAGATTTTTGGCAATTCCAAGTCTACTTCCTTCCTTTATAAGCTTTGTCTTGCCCAATTAGCTTTCAATGGTGCTTGAAATTCCCACTTGAAATGCCTTATGTTGACCTGTCCATTTTAATCAAGTTAAATACTACCTGGGAGGAAGATATATTAGCTATCACTTAGGCACAAATTAGTCTATGTGAACCTATTACTGCACATTATCAACCAACACAAAAGAAAGCCTTCAGACACTAGTTCTTAAAATCATTCAAATGCTGGGTCATGGAGAGGCATGGTACATTTGGTAGAAAACCATACATTATTAATCTTTACTCTTAAAACCATCAAATATATATGGTTGTGTCAAATTCTATATTGTTTTATTCTGCAGTCCAATGCAAGTAAGAGAAATCATAGATTGAAATAATTTAATAGGAAAATTTTCAAGTATGAACTATTGTTCAATTTGAATTTTAACAATTGCTATAATATTTTACCTATAGAAAAGTTATTATTTTCTTCAAATACACTACATTATAGTCCTTAAGAAGGGGGGATAAAATAAATCTGTAAATTGAGTGTTAAAGTACTCTATTTTTTTGTCCCTACTAAACTCTCTTTTGTAAGACAGATCACCATCTAGATAAAAATTAATCCATAAGCAAAGAAAATACAAATTTATCAAATATATGTGTTGGCTGTAGGATACATCTGAATTTGAGAAGTGTGAAAAATGTTCATAATATAACTGAAGATGAAGCTATTAATGAACAGTTCTGATTATTTGTCATGGTTGGCCAAATAAGAAGGGGGCTGAGGTGGGTAATTTTTTAGTATCTTGGAAATACAGAAGCTCTTCTGAACCACCATTCTATGAGAGAATTAAGCAGTGGTGCCCTAAGGCATTGTATGCAATATATTAACTTCTTTCTTAAGCATCAAGAATGGTATTAGCTATATACCATGCTTGAGAGAATTACTCAAATAATATTGTACAAAATTTTATTCTCTTGTGGAATCCCAGTTGAAAAATATGGAGTACTGTGTTACTAAAGAAAGTACTGGTCTCAGATGTAGAGTAAAATCTACATTTAAAAAATATTACCTCCTAAGTAAAATTATTCTATCAGTTTGATTTATTATTACTATTATTTACCATATATTTGGGAAAAATAAAGGGAGATAGAAGATTTTGACAAAATAAAGGCTTTCTCAGAAATGACCATTATCTGACCTTCTATTCACAGACTCAATCAACGCAGTAGATATCTAGACCTTTATTTCAGTTTCTGAAAAGGCTTCATTTTCCAAGTAGACTATATGTTACCATCTAAGATGAAATACAGTTTGATCAAAGTCTTAATTTCTTTTTTTTCTGCTTATTTTTTAGTATAAATTTATTTAATTGGAGGCTAATTACTTTACAAAATTATATTGGTTTTGCCATACATCACCACGAATCCACCATGAGTGTACACGTGTTCCCCATCCTGAATCCCCCTACAACCTCCCTCCCCATCCCATCCCTCTGGGTCATCCCAGTGCACCAGCCCCGAGCATCCTGTATCATGCATCGAACATGAACTGGAGATTCGTTTCACATATGATAATATACATGTTTCAATGCCATTCTCCCAAATCATCCCACCCTCGCCCTCTCCTACAGAGTCCGAAAGACTGTTCTATACATCTGTGTCTTTTTGCTGTCTTGCATACAGGGTTATCATTACCATCTTTCTAAATTCCATATATATGNCCATTCTCCCAAATCATCCCACCCTCGCCCTCTCCTACAGAGTCCGAAAGACTGTTCTATACATCTGTGTCTTTTTGCTGTCTTGCATACAGGGTTATCGTTACCATCTTTCTAAATTCCATATATATGTGTTAGTATACTGTATCAGTGTTTTTCTTTCTGGCTTACTTCACTCTGTATAATAGAGAAAACAAAATTCTGGTAGATGAAGTAAGCCATCACCTTAGGGGACCTCTATATATTTGTAAGAGAGCAAACATGACAACACATCCTGTGAATCAAGGAATGTTTAGAAGAACACTGAAAGATTACCAAGGGCAAATGTAAAGTTACAAAAAGCAAAATACTATCCTTTAGATGGTGAAAGGATACTGACAACTAAAACATTAAATGGAAAGAAAGCAAAGTGACTTAGCGATCTAATTTTAGTTATAATTACACATCTCCTTAGTCTAAAGGAAGATTGCTGTTTTATGAGATGTAAAGTCAAAACTCAGGGAAGAACAAAGCATATGGACCAGAAAATCAGTTAAACTCTCACCTCCTGAGGATTTACACTCTAAAATGAAAATAATATTGCCTTTTTTTACTCCAGGGAACTCCATACACACAAGACAAATGATAATTTCTATTTAATTGCATTAACAAAAGATTTCTCTCATATACAGGTGCCTTTTCCTTCTCATTACTCCATTCTGTCATCCCTCTATTTGTTCCCGCCACAATTTGAGGACTATAAAGTCAGTTTAAACACATATTTTAAGAAAAAGAGAGATGGCAGGTGGGGATACCTATTGTGAAGTAATAAGCATTAGCAGAACAAATTTGTCCTCAATGTTAATCAAATTGAACTGGGCAATCGAAGAAAAAAAGTGTGAATAAGAATGAATTTGCATTTATCCTACTTTATACTTTAATACTATAATTATATGGAAGTACGAATCCACATAGAACAAGCATTGGTTATGATAAACAATATGATTACATAGTTACTCATTCCATTTAATGCAGAGTTGCTCAGGGGATAAAAAAATAATTTATCAGAAATTACAGGGTGGTTATATTTCACTTTCACAGTAATTATTTTAGGAATACCTAGATAGATTTTCATTCATCAAAAGCACAGTTAGTGAAATGCAGATTTTCCAGAATGAAACAGATTTTAACTTTTAAGTTAAATTGAAAGATTCATTTTTAATTTTCTTCTTGTCTGTAACAAGTTCCTCAAACTCTCATATAGTGGTAGAACAATGAAAAGTGACCATTATACAAAGATTGGTCATATACTAGCTAAGTGGCCTTAAAATAAAACTCCCCAAACTCAAAGTTTGTATCCATTGTACTCCAACAGATAGAAGTCAAGACATACATCTTTCAATTCAATAAAATTTTAATGCATGTGTTTGATGTTTAATCAATGACATTAATGAATACTGTAGCAATCTGTAGTGTGGAAGATAAAATAAAAGATGGGAGAATTCAATCACAGAATTGCTAACTTTAGGCAGATAAGCTAAAGTGGTTCACATGGATGATAACAATGATGGTGTCACTAAATGTACAAGCTATTAAACATACTGGAAATATGAGTCAACACAAGACACCCACCAAAAGTTTTTAAAAAGGGTATTTCTGAAATTAAAAAAAAAAAAAAAAAGAAGAACCAAATACTGAGTAAGAAACTTATGTTGGACAAATAACTTTTTATGTATTCATTCTGTTCCTTATAATTCAATATAATTATTGTGAGTATCCCAAAAAGGGTAGGAAATATCAAACAGATGACAAGAAAACTCTTGCAGATTTAGGTGAAATCAGTGCAAAAAATTAAATTTATGTTACAACTAATTTATATAAGGACTAAAGAATAGACTTTCAATGTGGGAGACTTGGGTTCGATCCCTGGGTTGGGAAGATCCCCTGGAGAAGGGAAAGGTTACCCACTCCAGTATCTTGGCCTGGAGAATTCCTGGACAGTATAGTCCATGGGGTGTCAAAGAGTTAGATATGACTGAATGACTTTTTTTTTTAATTTTTATTTTTACTTTATTTTACTTTACAATACTGTATTGGTTTTGCCATACATTGACATGAATCCACCATGGGTGTACATGCGTTCCCAAAATGAACCCCCCTCCCACCTCCCTCCCCATAACATCTGTCTGGGTCATCCCTGTACACCGGCCCCAAGCATCCTGTATCCTGCATCATGACTTTTACTGAATTTATATAATAGGACAGCTATGTTTCCTTCATTATATACATGTATGAATTTACTATAAATTATGCAGAGTATATCATGCGAAATGCCAGGCTGGATTAAACACAAGCTGGAATCAAGATTTCCGGGGGAAACATCAAAAACCTCAGATATGCAGATGACACCACACTTATGGCAGGAAGTGAAGAAGAACTAAAGGACCTCTTGATGAAAGTGCAAGAGGAGAGTGAAAAAGTTGGCTTAAAATTAAACACTCAGAAAACTAAGATCATGGCATCTGGCCCCATCACTTCATGGGAAATAGACAGGGAAACAGTGTCAGACTTTATTTTGGGGGGCTCCAAAATCACTGCAGATGCTGACAGCAGCCATGAAATTAAAAGACACTTGCTCCTTGGAAGAAAAGTTATGACCAACCTAGACAGCATATTAAAAAGCAGAGACATTACTTGGCCAACAAAGGTCCATCTAATGAAAGCTATGGTTTTTCCGGTAATCATGTATGGATGTGAGAGTTGGACTATAGAGAAAGTTGAGCACCAAAGAATTGATGCTTTTGAACTGTGGTGTTAAAGAAGACTCGAGAATCCCTTGGACCGCAAGGAGATCCAACCAGTCCATCCTAAAGAAAATCAGTTCTGAATATTCATTGGAAGGACTGATGCTAAATCTGAAACTCCAGTACTTTGGCCACCTGATGCAAAGAACTGATTCATTTAAAAAGACCCTGAAGATTGAAGGCAGGAGCAGAAGGGAACAACAAAGGATGAGATGGTTGGATGACATCCCCGACTCAGTGGACATGAGTTTGAGTAAACTCTGGAAATTGGTGATGGACAGGGAAGCCTGGCGGACTGCAATCCATGGGGTCAGAAAGAGTTAGAAATGACTGAGCAACTGAATGGAACTGAACTGAATTATATATCTTCCTATTTACAAAGCTATCTGCATCTTTCCATATTTCTACTTCTCTCTTATCAATCATGCATCTATTTATCCCTCATTTTCTATACAATTGTTTCATATCAAATAATCCGAACAGAATATCTTAATATGATAGATATTTAACCAAAATTTTCCAGGATTAAGAATTCATGAGGAATTTAGCTGGGTCATTTTGACCAAGGTGTATCTTGATGTTGTTATCAAGATGTCACTTGGATGATTCACTTCCAAAATCACTTAACCACATGGTTGGAGGCAGGAAACCCCAATTACTGGTAACATGAAGTCCTTCACAGGCTACTTGTGTGCCCCTACACTGTGGCAGCTAACTTCTCCAAAATGAGGGATCTCAGAGAAAGCAAGTGAAGAGAAAGCCTAAGTGCCTTTTTGTCATCTAGTTTCCAAAATAGCACAATATCTTTTCAGCTTTATTCTGTTTGCTAGAAGTGAGTCATTAAGTATAAGCCACTTTCAAAGCGAGAGTATTTTGCTCCATCACTTAAAAGAACTATTAAAAATGTATGGGCATATTTAAAAGTCAGCACATCCATCATCTGTCTACTCAAATATCACCTCCTACCTTCTACCTACTTACCATTCTTCCTTTCTTATGTCTCTCAAACTATCCACTATTTACCTATCTTATCATTTTCTTGTCTTTATATCTTTTATCTACCATCCCCCTAAATTCCTTTAGGAAGAATGCAAATGAGGGTCTCATAGGAAAAATATGTGAGAAATGTGTTCAGTTTATCAGTTCAGTTCAGTTCAGTCGCTCAGTCGTGTCCGACTCTTTGCGACCCCATGAATTGCAGCATGCCAGGCCTCCCTGTCTATCATCAACTCCTGGAATTCACCCAAACTCATGTCCATCGAGTTGGTGATGCCATCCAGCCATCTCATCCTCTGTCCTCCCCTTCTCCTCCTGCCCCCAATCCCTCCCAGCATCAGAGTCTTTTCCAATGAGTCAACTCTTCACATGAGGTAGCCAAAGTATTGGAGTTTCAGCTTTAGCATCAGTCCTTCCAATGAACACCCAGGGCTGATCTCCTTTAGAATGGACAGGTTGGATCTCCTTGCAGTCCAAGGGACCCTCAAGAGTCTTCTCCAACACCACAGTTCAAAAGCATCAATTCTTCAGCGCTCAGCTTTCTTCACAGTCCAACTCTCACATCCATACATGACCACTGGAAAAACCATAGCCTTGATTAGATGGACCTTTGCTCGCAAAGTAATGTCTGCTTTTGAATATGCTATCTAGGTTGGTCACAACTTTCCTTCCAAGGAGTAAGTGTCCTTTCATTTCATGGCTGCAATCACCATCTGAAGTGATTTTGGAGCCCCAAAAAACTGTTTCCACTGTTTCCCCACCTATTTCCCATTAAGTGATGGGACCAGATGCCATGATCTTAGTTTTCTGAAATTTGAGCTTTAAGCCAACATTTTTACTCTCCTCTTTCAATTTCATCAAGAGGCCTTTTAGGTTCCTCTTCACTTTCTGCCATATGGGTGGTCTCATCTGCATATCTGAGGTTATTGCCGGCAATCTTGATTCCAGCTTGTGCTTCTTCCAGCCGAGTTGCTCAGCTGTGTCCAACTTCTTGTCGCTTCATGGACTGTAGCCCACTGGGCTCCTCTGTCCATGAAATTTACCAGGAAAGAATACTGGGGTGGGTTGCCATTTTCTACTCCAGGAGGTCTTTACCATCCAGGGATTAAACTCATCTCTTCTGTCTCCTGCATTGACAGGTGGAATCTTTACCACTAGTGTCACAATAAAAGTATAAAATAAATAATCTATGATCCCTGATATGTGCAACATAATTTTGATAAAGTGGTAATGTGAAACATCTAAGCACATATTTAAAGAAGCAATGTCTGGTAATCTGGAACAAAGAAAAGAGATAATGTGACCAATTAATCTTCATGTCTTTTCCTAACAATCTTAATAAAGAAATGTCATATCCAGGCACTATAACTTTGTCATTCTTATATCTCTCTGGGTGATGAAGCAACATCTAATGAACACCCCAAAACAGGGAATAATGTACAATTATGTTAAAGGAGTGGACATGCATGGAACAACAAACTGGTTCCAAATAGGAAAAGGAGTATGTCAAGGCTGTATATTGTCACCCTGCTTATTTAACTTATATGCAGAATACATCATAAGAAATGGTGGGTTGGAGTAAGTACAAGCTGGAATCAAGGTTGCTGGGAGAAATATCAATAACCTCAGATATGCAGATGACATCACCCTTATGGCAGAAAGTGAAGAAGAACTAAAGAGCCTCTTGATGAAAGTGAAAGAGGAGAGTGAAAAAGTTGGCTTAAAGCTCAACATTCAGAAAACTAAGATCATGGCATCTCGTCTCATCACTTCATGGCAAGTAGATGGGTAAACAGTGGCAACAGTGGCTGACTTTATTTTTCTGGGCCCCAGAATCACTGAAGATGGTGATTGCAGCCATGAAATTAAAAGACGCTTACTCCTTGGAAGGAAACTTATGACCAACCTAGACAGCATACTAAAAAGCGGAGACATTACTTTGCCAAAAAGTATCCGTCTAGTGAAGGCTAAGGTTTTTCCAATGGTCATGTATGGATGTGAGAGTTGGACTATAAAGTAAGCTGAGCACTGAAGAATTGATGCTTTTTAACTGTAGTGTTGGAGAAGACTCTTGAGAGTCCCTTACTGCAAGGAGATCCAACTAGTCCATTCTAAAGGAGATCAGCCCTGGGTGTTCATTGGAAGGCCTGATGCTAAAGCTGAAATTCCAGTACTTTGGCCACCTGATGAGAAGGGCTGACTCATTTGAAAAAACCCTGATGCTGGGAAAGATTGAGGGCAGGAGGAGAAGGGGATGGAGAAGAAGAGGAGGAGATGGTTGGATGGCATCACCGACTCAATGGACATGGGTTTGAGTGAACTCCGGGTGTTGGTGATGGACAGGAAGGCCTGTCGTGCTGTGGTTCATGGGGTCGCAAAGAATGCTGGGAAAGATTGAGGGCAGGAGGAGAAGGGGATGGAGAAGAAGAGGAGGAGATGGTTGGATGGCATCACCGACTCAATGGACATGGGTTTGAGTGAACTCCGGGTGTTGGTGATGGACAGGAAGGCCTGTCGTGCTGTGGTTCATGGAGTCGGACATGACTGAGCAACTGAACGGAACTGAATGTTAAAGGAAAAGGCACATTCATATTTTCAAATAACTTAGAAAAAACAGCAACATGATGGTTCAGACATTTAATATGGACTATATCTACAAGGCGTACTTTTCTAAGAGACTGGGTATTCTCAAATTATTTTAAATGGAGACTGAAGAATTTTGATGACTTCTTGCTCTGCTTGTCACTAAAAACACGTTACTTGTCATGTATTCAACTGAAAAAAAGAGAAGTTGGGGAAACAGTTAATAAATAAATTTCACAGATATCACACTGAAATACTATGTAGAGTATGTCCTTTGTGACATTTAAATATAACATTGGGATTTTATATGGAGAATATATGTAAATTTAATTTCAATCTTTTCCAGCATCAGGGTCTTTCCCAATGAGTTTGCACTTCGCATAGGTGGCCAAACTAGTAAAACTTTAGTTTCAGCATCAATCCTTCCAGTGAATATTCAAGGCTGATTTCCTTTAGGATTGACTGGTTTGATCTCCTTGTTGTCTTAGGGACTCTCAAGAGTATTCTCCAGCACCATAATTCGAAAGCATCAAATCTTTGGTGCTCAGCCTTTTTTATTGTTCAGGTCTCACAACCAAACATGACTACTGGAAAAACCATAGCTTTAACTACACGGACATTGTAAGCATAGCAATATCTCTGCTTTTTAATATGCTGTCTAGATTTGTCATTGCATTTCTTCCAAGGAGCAAGTGTCTTTAAATTTCACGGCTGCAGTCAACATCCAAGTGATTTTGAAGCCCAAGAAAATTAAGTCTGTCCTGTTTCCAGTTGATTCCCCATCTATTTGCCATGTAATGATGGGACTGGGTGCCATGATCTTAATTTTGAATATTGATTTTTAAGACATTTTCATTCCTCTCTTTCACCTTCATCAATAGGCTCTTTAGTTCCTTTTTAATTTCTGCCATAAGGATGGTGTCATCTGCATATCTGAGGTTAATGATAATTCTCCCAGCAATCTTGATTCCAGCTTGTGGTTCATCTAGTCCAGCATTTCATGTGATGTAATCTGCATAGAAGCTAAATAGGCCAGATGACAATATACAGCCTTGACATACTCCATTCCAAATTTGGAATCAGTCTGTTGTTCCATGTCCAGTTCCAACTGTTGCTTCTTGACCTGAATATAGGTTTCACAGGAAGCAGGTAAGGTGGTCTGGTATTCCCATCTCTTTATGAATTTTCCACAGTTTGCTGTGATATCCATAGTCAAAGGCTTTATTATACCCAATGAAGCAGAATTAAATGTTTTTTTCTGGGATTCTCTAGCTTTTTTGATGATCCAGTGGATGTTGGCAATTGGATCTCTGGTTCATCTGCCTTTTCTAAATCCAGTTTGTACATGTGGAAGTTCTAAGTTCAGGTACTATTTGTTGAAGCCTAGCTTTAAGGATTGTGAGCATTAATTTGCTAGCATGTGAAATGAATGCAATTGTGTGGTAATTTGAACATTCTTTGTCATTATCTCTCTTTGGGATTGGAATGAATACTGGCCTTCTTAAGTCCTCTGACAACCAGTGAACTTTCTAAATTTACTGCCATTTTGAATGAAGCACTTTAATAGCATTATCTTTTAGGATTTGAAATAGTTCAGCTGGAATTCCATCACCTCTACTAGCTTTGTTTCTAGTGATGGCTTCCAAAGGCTCACTTGACTTCACACTCCAAGATATCTGGCTCTAGGTGAGTGATCACACCATCGTGGTTATTTGGGACATTAAGATTTTTTTGTATGGTTCTTCTGTGTATTTTTGCCACCTCTTCTTAATATTGTCTGCTTCTGTTAGGTCCATACCATTTCTATCCTTTATTGAGTCCATCTTTGCATGAAATGTTCCCTTGGTATCTCTAACTTTCTTGAAGAGATGTCTAGTCTTTCCCATTCTACTGTTTTCCTCCATTTCTTTGAATTGTTCACCTTCTTATATCTCTTTGTTATTCTTTGGAACTCTGCATTCAGATGAGTCTATCTTTCCTTTTCTCCATTGCCTCCTTTAGCTCCTCTTCATTTATCAGCTATTTGTAAGGCCTCCTCAGACAATCATTTTCCTTTTTTCCATTTCTTTTTCATGGGGATGGTTTTGATCAACACCTCCTGTACAGCGTTATGAACTTCCACCCGCAGATCTTCGGGCACTTTGTCTATTAGATATAATCCCTTGGATCTATTTGTTACTTCCACTGTATAATTGTAACAGATTTGATTTAGGTCATACCAAAATGGCCTGGTGGTGTTCCTTATGTTCAACTTAAGTCTGAATTTGGCAATAAGGAGTTCATGATCTGAGACACAGTCAACTCCTGGTCTTGTTTTTGCTGACTGTATAGAGTTTTTCCATCTTCAATACAAAGAACATAATCAATCTGATTTAGGTACTGACCATTTGGTGATGTCCATGTGTAGTCACCTCTTGTGCTATTGAAGAGGGTGTTTGCTATGGCCAGTGCTTTCTCTTGGCAAAACTCTGTTAGCCTTTGCCCTGCCTCATTTTGTACTCCAAGGTCAAACTTGCCTGTTACTCCGTGTATCTCTTGATTTCCTACTTTTGCATTCCAGTTCCCTATGGTGAAAAGGACTTTCTTTTTTTTTTTTTTGGTGTTAGTTCTAGAAGATCTTATAAGTCTTCATAGAACCATCCAACTTCAGCTTCTTTAGCATTAGTAGTTGGGCATATACTTGGATTACTGTGATATTTAATAGTTTGTCTTGGAAACGAACAGAGATCATTCTGTCATTTTTGAGATTGCAACAAAGTACTGCATTTTGGACTCTTTTGTTGACTATGAGGGATACTCCATTTCTTCTAACGGATTCTTGCCCACAGTAGTAGATATAATTGCTGTCTGAATTAAATTCACCCATTCCAGTCCATTTTAGTTCACTGATTCCTAAAATGTTGCTGTTCACTCTTGCCATCTCCTGTTTGACCACTTTCAATTTACCTTCATTCCTGGACCTAACATTACAGGTTCCTATGCAATATCATTCTTTACAGCACCGAAATTTACTTTCACCACCAGACACATCCACAAATGGGCATTACTTCCATTTTGGTTCAGCCTTTTCATTCCTTCTGGAGCTATTTGTCTGCTCTTCTCCAGTAGCATGTTGGACACCACCAACCTGGGGCATTCATCTTTCAGTCTTTCAGTATGGTATCTTTTCACCTTTTCATATTGTTCATGGCAGAACAGAAGAACATGTGCTCATCTTCTCCTGTGAGAACACTAAAATTGCAACTAGCTGCTGAAGAACCATTGACAGGAGAATGTTGGAACCCACCAAAAAATAAAATAAAAAAGATACGCCATGACCAAGGGCAAAAGGGGAAGCCACAACAAGAAAATAGGAGGAACACAATCATGTTTAAAATCAAACTCACACCTGCCAGAGACTCTTGGAGGGCACAAACAAAACCTTTTCTGTACAAGGACTGAGGGAAAGGATCAGTGACCCCCACAAGAGACTGAGCCAGACCTGCCTTTGAGTGAGGGTCTCCTATGGAGTCATGATTTAGCAGTGGCCTGATGCAGGGGCAGAAGTTCTGGCAACAGCAGTCCTGGGAGGCACAGCAGACGGCATAAGTCCTCCTGAAGGAGGTCGCCATTAGCCCCAGTATAGAGCGACTCACAAGGTGGAAAACAATTATACCAATGAAGTTCTCACACTGTTGTGAAAGTTCTAGGCTCCACAACAGATGTCGCAATCTGGGGATCCTGAAAAGGGACTGAGTATCCCCAGGGAATCTGACTTTGAAGGTCAGCAGGATTTGATTAAAGAACTTCTACAAGGACTGGGGAAACAAAGACCCTTGGAAGGCACAATCAAAACCCTGTGCACACCATAACCCAGGAGAAAGGAACAGTAATCCCACAGAGACTTAGCCAGACTTGCCTGGGTGTGCCTGGGACTCTCTGGTGGAGGCCTGGGTCTACAGTGGCTTGCCGTGGGGTCAGTCAGGGACACTGATTACAGCAGTTCTGGAAGGCCTGGCATGCTGGGATAAGTCCTTTGGAAGGAGGTCAGCGTTATTTCCATTACCCCTGTTGCTAAGTCGCGTCAGTCGTGTCCAACTCTGTGCGACCCCATAGACGGAAGGCCACCAGGCTCCTCTGTCCCTGGGATTCTCCAGGCAAGAACACTGGAGTGGGATGCCATTTCCTTCTCCAATGCATGGAAGTAAAAAGTGAAAGTGAAGTCACTCAGTCGTGTCCGACTCTTAGTGACCCCATGGACTGTAGCCTAGGAGGCTCCTCTGTCCATGGCATTTCCCAGGTAAGAGTACTGGAGTGGGGTGCCATTGCCTTCTCCATTACCCCTACCACAGGGGAAAACAGCTCCACCTATCAGCAGAAAATTGTATTAAAAACTTACTAAGCATGGCCATGCCCACCAGAAAAAGACCCTGTTTTCCTCACAGCCAGTTCCTCCCACCAGGAAGCTTTCACAAGCCTCTTATCCTCATTCATCAGAGGGCAGACAGAATGAAAACCATAGTCACACAAAACTAATCAAACTGATCACATGGACCACAACCTTGCCTAACTCAATGAAACTATGAGCAATGCCACGTAGAGCCACCCAAGACAGACAGGTCATGGTGGAGAGTACTGACAAAATGTAGTCCACTGGAGAAGGAAATGGGAAACCACTTCAGCATTCTTGACTTGAGAACACCATGAACAGTATGAAAAGTCAAAGCCAGCCAACCATAATACAGAGAACAGCTTTAAAGACTCGACAGTAAAATAAATCCTCATTAGCTGGTTAGCTCAAGCATGTCTGTACTTCTTAAAACCCCAAAAGGGTAATAGAGCACCAAACACATTTCCATTAGTAGTATTTGAACCTCTTCTAAACTTTATGAGCTATAATATTTCTCCTACAAAGAATTAATAGCATTTTATGATTTTTTAAAAAGGTGTAACTCTGTTTCTCAAATGGCCTGGAACATACGTGTATGTTCTAAATGATTTCTTCTTGTGGTTCTAAGATTTTTGCTTTATTGAGAGAAATACTGAACTTCTAGGATTTCAAATTTCATACAAACATTACCTGAACTGACATTAAATGTTTCCTTTTTTTTTTAACCTTGGAGACATCTGATTAATGGGTTTTCTGTTATCTCTTTTAAGATTCCCTGCTTTATCTCTAAAATATCTCTTTGTATGAAGCAGTAATTTAAGCATTTATGATATCTCAGCTGATAGTTCATTTAGTATTATTGCCTTATTTATTTAAATAAGAGAGTCTGAAATACATAGGGAAAATTATCTTCCTGCATATATTGTTTTGAATCCTTTCTTCTGCTGTTCTCATTTCTTTCCTGATTGCCAAAGCATCATTCACTTCCTATACACTTCTAGATGGTGATTCCAAAAGCCTTAAACTGTTACTTAAATATATAAAACAATAATCAGTAAGATTTGTTGATATATTTCTGACGTATTGTTCTTATATTCCTGTCACCCAATATAGTTCCAGTATTCAATGGGTACACAACTGTACTATAATGACTGAGTGAATGAATGAATTTCTACACTCTTTTTCTGAGATCCATTATTTTAATAATTTTTACATCTTTATTTAATGATATTAGCTTTCAAGCTCTCAATCTAGATTTTAAAACAGACCTTAGTTTTACAATTAGCAACATTTTTTCTTCTTTCTTTGCACCATCAATTAATGTAGACACTAACCAAGTAATGAAGTCAGTGTTGGAAACCTCAGGGCCAAATTTTATTGATCACAAATTTATTGATCAAATGTATTGATCAACATGCCCTAAGCAGATACTGATCAACATGATGCTCTCAGGTATGTAAGTTTTTCTACCAAACACAGATTATGTTTGAAAAATTAAAACAGAATCTTTACTTCAGTTCTTTAAATTACCTGGAATAAACCCTTTACAACCTGGCGCATGCTTCACATGAATGAATTTGGCAAGACTTCCCAGACAGCTTGTCATTAGAGACCTAGCCACCATCTGCCCTACTGCAGTGGGGTAAAGCACTTGTAATGTGGACTGAATAAATCTAGGTTACAGCTTGAATTCCCTCACACATCCCTGATGAACTGAGCCAAATTAATTAGCATACATGCATTTAAATTTCCAAAGTTATACAATATGCAAAGTCACATCTATATGCTATATATGTCATAGGAGTACTTAATAGTTTAAGTAAATAGGACCAACATACATAAACAGTGAAAATACTACACAATGTTGTATCATCATTTAGAATGGCGTAGTTAAGGTCTTTTCTCATGGAAAAATCATGAGAAACCTATGACTATTTTATAAACTGCTTTATAAACAATTTCCAAAAACACAAGATATTTTTTAAATGCCACTTTTTGCCGTTGTCATTGTTTTTTTGACATTTTAAATGTCAGGTGACATTTTGTAACTAAAGTTATTTGGGACAGACAATAGTCCAAAGTGTATTTTGTATTTATTGATAATACTATTCAGAGAATATTATTCTTATCAAAATACTTTCATATCCTTTATTATAGTTTGTTTTCATCAAATAACTATAATATTGTCACATAAGAGACCTAGTCCCAGGAGTTTTAACTGTATCATGATGATATTGTGATATTTATTGGGTACTTATTTGTGCCATTCTAAAATTTTTATAAACATTAACTCAACTAATCATCATGAGCCTATGAAATCAATATAATTATCCCCATTTTAAAGATAAGAATCAGTTCACAAAGGATAGATATTGTGCCCCAATTCACTATAAACCCTTAGTAAGTCATGCTATTTTACTTGACTTAAGGTCATAGTTGATATGAAGTGGTGTGTAGATTCCCTGATACATCACAGGATTGATGGGAAAATATGACATAGCAGATGTAAAGATATAAGTTGATAAACTATTATAAATAGCACAATTTTCCAGAAGAATAAATTGTAAGGCAAACAAGTTAGGTGGTTTCTCCAGAGAAAACTGGGATAATTAGTGACATAATCAGAATCTGAATTCAATTTAAGTACTCCCACCACACCGATCTGGCTCTCAGGTAAAGTAGAAAAAGAAAATGGCCTTTCCAATGGCTGCATAAGCAACAGTTTAGGACAAAAATCTATTTTTCCAGGGTGAAGAGGAGGGATTCATGTGGAATGCAGAAAATACTTTAGAAAATTAATCTATTTTGCATGCTAATATTATTTTAGTTAAAACATCTTAAGGTTTTGGGAATTGACATTTATGCTCTTGAACATTACTTTTTAAGTTTGCATGCCACCATCACTGGAAATAGTTTAAATTCATGAATGGCTGTTAAGAAATCTATCGGGCACTTGATACATTCCCTTATAAAACAGTTTTAATTTTGATCTTGCCTTTAATCTTTCCTTAGTAATGGCATTTTTGCAACATTAAAAATATATTAAGAAAATATTTCAGAAGATGGTGTCCAATTCCTTTGTTGTGGCTGCACCTTGAGGACTGAAGAATGTTAGTTACCTGACCAGGGTTCAAACCCAGGAACCTTACAGTGGAAGTACAGAGTCAACCACTCGGCCACCAGGGAAGTCCCAGAAGATGGTGCTGTAATCTTAACAAATGCCTTGCACAAATATTGTTCTGCTGTGTTTCCTATTGCAAAAAGCCACTTCTTTTAGGAAAACCAAAATATTTATGGTTATATCTCGAAATGCTAAATAGTTATTTTCCTCAAAAAATATATTTATTTCAAACATTTTGTGTTTTGTATGTCTGTGTGTGTCTGTGTGACAAACAAATACAGCTAAAATTTTTCTTAAAGTAATTGCTGTTTGCAAGGGGAAAAATGTGAGCATATATAACATAATCGCTATTGTTGCTGCTGTTTAGTTGCTAATTCATGCCTGACTCTTTGCGACCCCATGGACTGATCCCCTGGAGGAGGAAGTGGCAACCCACTCCATTATTCTTGTCTGGGAAATCCTATGGACAGAGGAGCCTAGCAGACTACAGTCCATAGGGTCACAAAGAATCTAACAAGACTGAGCGATTATCACTCAGTCACTAACATATGTATATATAGGCTTCCCAGGTGGCGCCAGTGGTAAAGAACCTGCCTGCCGATGTAGGAGGCTTAGGAGATACTGACTCCATCTCTATTGGGAAGATCCCTTGGAGAAGGGCATGGCAACTCAGTCCAATATTCTTCCCTGAAAAATTGCGTGGACAGAGGGCTGAAGGGCTACAGTCCATCAGGTCGCAAAAAGAGGGACACTACTGAAGTGACTTAGCACACATGTATATATATATATATATACACACACACACACATACATATATATATGCACATATATATATATATATATATATATATACGTGTATACACACACACACAAACACATACCTATATATGCTTTAAAGGTCTCTCTGACCTTAATCTATAAAATGCTACTCCACAACATGCATCTAAATTAAATTAGATGGTCTGTGTGATACTAGCAAATTCAGTGCTTAAAATCAGAAAGTTTTACACTTTACTAATACCACCCTAATGCTGAACAATCACAACACTGAACCATTATAAAGAATATCTAATGGTTTCTTCAAAGGAAGATAATTAATTTTTATGAACATTAGCTGCTTGCAAAGCGTAATATCCTACACGGATTATGAGCAACACTGTTGCATACCACTTTCTCCCTCAAATGCATTTTCTGCCTCTTAAAATATTTCTGCTCCAGATGTCTCCCTGGATGAGCATTGCCTGAAGATGGCTGTGGTGGCATGCTCTCTCCCTGTTCATACAGAAACATTGTCTTCTTTTTTATTTTTGAAATATGAGTTGCAAGTGCCTCAGGGAAAAATTCATCACCAGTCCTTTGAGTATTGGGTTTGCCCAACATCTGAATTTTCAGTTTGCATAAATGTTTAATTTGAAAAATAAACATTCTAGAGGCAAAGCAAAAGGAGATGAGAAAGCTCTCTGTCCCTCTCTTGTACAATGCCAAACCCTGAGATGACTGGTCAATAAAAGCTGTCAACATTAGGAAATAGTCTCATATGAAGGAAATTGGGAATCTAATTTCATTTATTTCCACTGTATCTAGAGATTACAAATGCTCCCATTATCTGTTGTAATGACCCACCAAGGGGAATTGCTCTTAGAAGATCATGCCAGAGACTGAAGCCTTTATCAGTATTATAATATGAGAAGCTGCTACTTTGTAGCCTGAGGAAATTGAGGTAAACAACTCTCTGAACTTCCAGTGGATTATGTTAGGGGAAAATGGCCATCTTATTACAACTCTTTACAAGAAAGAATATTACCCTCATGTTTGTGCTAAAATGACTAAAGCTTCAAATTTTGCATATTTTACCCTCTTGAAAAGGGCTTAGATGTAGGCATGAGTTAAGAAACGCTAATGTTAAGAGAGAAAAATACTGAAATGCCTCCATTTTATTCAATTGAAAACAGAAACTGCCTCCTAAAATTAAATTTACAGTTTGAAAGTATTTATGATTCTAAACATTTCTATGATTTCACCTCGCTCTGCTTTCTTATTTTCATGTATGATGATACAGT
>SJYR01001017.1:251942-262982 GCA_006410655.1 Kobus ellipsiprymnus
TGCATCTAATGATGTAATTTTTCAATATCCAGCAATTTAATTTACAAATACAATAATAATTAATTTAAATATTATTCAATCAGAGAAGAAGTGAATAAACCTTGGCCTTAATCCTCTTGAAAACTTCTTGAATATTTCAATCCTAGGTACTTCTTACTTGTCAAAACTGAACTACAGAAATATTAATATTTCATTAGGGCTTCCCTGGCAAATCAGATGGTAAAGAATCTGCCTGCAATGTAGGAGACCTGGGTTCGACTGGTGGGTCAGGAAAATCCCCTGGAGAAGGAAATGGCAACCCACTCCAGTATTCTTGCCTGGAGAATCTCATGAACAGAGGAGCCTGGTGGGCTACAGTCCATGGTGTTGCAAAGAGTCGGACACTACTGAGCGACTAAGCACAATATTTCATTAAGTTCTTACAAAAACATAATTGGTAAAAATAATAATAATAATAATAAAGCTTTGTTTATGTCTGTTACCAAAGCATGTCAATACTTCATCTCTTTTCCTGTGTACCTGTCATAAAATTACCTAAAACAAATGATGTTTGAATAATTGGTGTCCCATTTTGATTTGATATCCTATTTTAACTTACTAGATGGATATGTGGAAATACTTGGAAACTATTTTGCTATAATGTTTTACTTTTAAAATTGAAATTCACTATAGAAGTTAATAAACATAGAAATTATAAAAATACAATATGGAACTAAAATACCATTAGCTGCCATTTATTTATTTTGTGTGTGCTTCTTTGTGTGTATGTGTTAGTCACTCAGCTGTGTCCGAGTCTTTGAGATCCCATGGACTGTAGCCTGTCAGGTTCCTCTGTGCATGGGATTCTCTAGGCAAGAATACTGGAGTGGGTTGCATTCCCTTATCCAAATTTATTTGTTACTGAATTTCTATTTGAATTGGAAAACAATCCGATGAGCAATTTATCATTCATTTAAATTCTCCGCTGAGTAATGGCAATAATGAACTGCTGGTCAGACATTTCCTGTAAGGTAGTGACTGTATAGATCAAGGATTTTTAACTCTGCTTAAAAGCTCCTACTACTTCAGACACTCATAAAGATTTAGATAAACCTTGGGCTAAGAGGTCAAGGGAAAAAATGCACATATATTTCACACCATAGATAATGTGCAAATGAGAAATGTCATCACTGAATAGAGTTATTATAAAGTTGAAAATCAGCATCTTCACAGACTGTTTTCACAGAAAAAGTTTTCCTTAGGGGTGAAAACACTTCAATGCTTCCTAGGAAAAAATAAATCATTCAAATTCAAATTCAAATTTCTTACATACACATATGCTCATTTAAACAATATGTCATTTCATATTTTTTGTTTTTACATAAAGACTTCCATGATCCTGCCTCAAAATTGTTTAATATTTCCATTCAGTTCAGTTCAGTCGCTCAGTCGTGTCCGACTCTCTGCGACCCCATGAATCACACCACGCCAGGCCTCCCTGTCCATCACCAGCTCCCGGAGTTCACTCAGACTCATGTCCATCGAGTCAGTGATGCCATCCAGCCATCTCATCCTCTGTCGTCCCCTTTTCCTCCTGCCCCCAATCCCTCCCAGCATCAGAGTCTTTTCCAATGAGTCAACTCTTCTCATGAGGTGGCCAAAGTACTGGAGTTTCAGCTTCAGCATCATTCCTTCCAAAGAACACCCAGGGCTGATCTCCTTTAGAATGGACTGATTGGATCTGCTTGCAGTCCATGGGACACTCAAGAGTCTTCCCCAACACCACAGTTCAAAAGCATCAGTTCTTTGACACTCAGATTTTTACAGTTCAGCTCTCAAATCCATACATGACTACTGGAAAAACCATAGCTTTGACTAGATAGACCTTTGTTGCCAAAGTAATATCTCTGCTTTTGAATATGCTACCTAGGTTGGTCATAGATTTTCTTAAAGGAGCAAGCATCTTTTAATTTTATGGCTGCAGTCACCATCTGCAGTGACTTTGGAGCCCAGAAAAATAAAGTCTGGCACTGTTTCCACTGTTTCCCCATCTATTTCCTATGAAGTGATGGGACCAGATGCCATGATCTTAGTTTTCTGAATGTTGGGTTTTAAGTCAATTTTTTCACTTTCCTCTTTCACTTTCATCAAGAGGCTCTTTGATTCTTCTTCAGTTTCTGCCATAAGGGCGGTGTCATCTGCATATCTGAGGTTATTGATATTTCTCCCGGCAATCTTGATTCCAGCTTGTGCTTCTTCCAGTCCAGCATTTCTCATGATGTGCTCTACATATAAGTTAAATAAGCAGGGTGACAATTTACAGCCTTGACGTACTCCTTTTCCTATTTGGAACCAGTCTGTTTTTCCATGTCCAGTTCTAACTGTTGCTTCCTGACCTGTTTCTTTCTCCTATCATCATACATTTTAGCCCATTTCTTATTGCTTGTTTTCCTTGCTATATGGCAGATTTCATGAGAGCAGGACCCTTATCTTGTTCCTTCACTAATCATGGTAACTACTGAACAAGGTGTTAATAAATGCACAGATAATTACTGCAGGAAAGCCCAATATGCATTTTATTCAAATGGTAATTTTTAATTTTTCCAATATTAATAGATTTGCTTTAGACTAATATTAGTAAAACATCTATGACTACTTTATAGAACTACTCAATATTCCTTCACTAAGGTTTGCATATCAATGTAATATTCATAATTAACCTTATTCTATAAAATAGTAAACCTACACATAAAGTTAATCAGAATTTCTAATTTATTTTTCAATGTGTATGTGAAAATTATGAATCTATATACTATTACAGTATACACTTTCCATTACTCTACATAGAAATTATAACTTATTTTAGAAGGCTGGGTGTGTATATAGAAAATAATATTCAGTATGATCACCAGATTTAACTTCTATTACTGAATACCAAAAAGAAAAAAAGCATTTTTTACTTTTGGTTGCTATTTCTACATTGCAAAAAGAATATGTATCATGATTCACTAATAATTTCATGAAAAAAGTAGAACACATAACTTCTTGCAGTGTTACATTTTATTCTCATCCATGGATGGTAATATCAAAACTTTATTTGGAAGCACAAAGCACATTTAGAAAATTGCACTTTAAATTTAAGTCCATTTGATATCAGTATTCAAGAAAACCCTAATATACTGATTTTTATCCAAACAATAAAATTATTCTGGTATTGATCATTTCAAGAATTAATCTGATTATAATATCTATGTAGAAATAAGTGAAAGTCGCTCAGTTGTGTCTGACTCCTTGCAAACCATGGACAATATAGTTCATGCAATTCTCCAGGCCAGAATACTGGATTGGGTAGCCTTTCCCTTCTCCAGGGTATTTTCCCAATCCAGGGATTGATGCCATGTTAAAGGAGGTAGACAAAAGTACTTTTTGACCAATAAAATAAAAATTTTGAAATCAAATCCTGGTAACTCAATTTTGAATGCAATTAAGCTGAAAAGAAATATAAACTGGAACTTCTATGAAAAACAGAATGATAGGATACCTTTTGTTATTGAAGTTATCAGTAGGAAGTTTCTATAGAAAAGAAAGTCAGCTTTCTTCCTGACTGTGAGCAATTTGTCATGGGATTACACAGATCACAAGGGAGAAGGGATTAAAACCAAAACTAAGTATAAAGACTTCTCTAGTGGCACAGTGGCTAAGAATCCAGGTGTCAATGCAGGGGACACCATTTGATCCCTGGTCCAGGAAGATCCCACAGGCTGTGAAGCCAGTAAGCCTGAGTGCCACAGCTACTGAGGCCCATCTAGAGCCCATGCTCCCAAATAAGAGAAACCAGCCCACAACCACAGTAAGTTCACGCATCACAATAATGAGCAGAACCGACTCCCTGCAACTAGAGAAAGCTCACATGCCACCAACAAAGACTCAGTGAAGTCAAATGAATAATAAATTAAGAAATAAATAATAAAATGAATAAATAAATATAAGCAGGCCTGTTTAAAAAATAAAAACTCTAGAAGGAAGTCATAGGAAAAAAACCAACTACTTCTCAGACTTAACTGAGACCAGATAAAACTAATTCCCAGAAAAGAAAGTTAGCTAATATTTTAGCATTAGTAACTAAATAGATCTTTATACTTAATAGGAAAAGTAGGGATATAAGAACTTTCAGAATAATCCCATAAATTCTCAGAGTATGGAAGTTTTCAGGTATCTAGGAATCAACGTATGTGAAATAACTTTATCATCAAAGATACCAAAGGCTTTTGGAATGCTTTAAGTCCAAGTTGAATATAAAACATGAGTTAGTTGATTGTAAGGTTAGTGACGAAAAGGATCTTATGGAAGATTGAAATAATCACCTAGGCATGATTTTAAAAGTTAAAATCTCTCTTAAAATCTTTGAAAAATAATGCTTACACTTCATTTTAAAAAAATGCAACCTGCAACATGGGAGTAAATATGTGAAAACCACATAACTGATAAAGGGTTAATATCCAAAATATACAAGGAATTTATATAACTCAATAGCAAAAACATATACACACAAGTAATAACACAATTGAAAAAAAAAAATGACCAAAAGACTTAAGGCATTTTTCCAAAGAAGATATACAAATGACCAACAGATACATGAAAAAGTGCTCAGCATTATTAATTACCAAGAAAATACAAGTCAAAACCACAATGAAATATTGCCTCACATTTATAAAGATGCCTATTTTCATAAAGACAAGAGAGAACAAATGTTGGTGAAGATGTGGAGAAAAGGAAACACTTATACGGTATTGGTGATAATATAAACTGAGACAGCTACTATGGAAAACAGTCTGAAGGTTCCTCAAGAGATTAAAAATGAAATTACAATATGAACTAGCAATTTCACTTCTGAACATATACCCACAGGAAATAAAATACATATTTCAAAGATATATGTGCATTTCCATGTTCATAGCTGTATTATTCACAATAGCCAAGGTATGGAAACATTCTAAGTGTCCCTAGAGGAATGAATGGAAAAATAAATATTTGAGATATATACATAGTTAGATAGATATACACTTGTGAATATATCTATAGGTATACAATGGAATATTATTCATTCTTTAAAAAGAAGGAGAGCCTGACATTTATGACAACATGGATGACCTGGAATGCATTACACTAAATGAAATAAGCCAGACAGAGAAAGACATACATTATTGATCTTATTTTATGTGAAATCCTACACAAACCAGACTCAGAGAAACAGTAGAATCGTGGTTACCAGGGGCTGGAGGTAAGGGAAATGGGGTGGAGGTGGTAAGAACCTACAAGCTTTCACATATAAGAAAAATAAGATCTGAGGATCTAATATATAGCATGGTGGCAAGAGCTGATACTGCTCTAATTTAATTGAATTTTTTTAAGATAGTAAAACTTAAATATCCTCAAAAAAGGTAAATGTGTGAGGTGATGAGGCAATTAACTCAATGGAGTTAATTGATATTCCTTTGATAGTGTATATCAAATAATCAGTTTGTATACTTTAAATACCTTACAATTTTGTCAATTATACTTCAGCAAATCTGGGGGGAAGTATGCATGTAATATATGCTTAAATATATAATAATTATTAGTCCTGTTAATGGATATCATTCTCCCCATAACAAATTCAATTTGCCTAACATTATTGATGGAGAAGGCAATGGCACCCCACTCCAGTACTCTTGCCTGGAAAATCCCATGGATGGAGGAGCCTGGTAGGCTCCAGTCCATGGGGTTGCTAAGAGTCCGAGACGACTGAGCGACTTCACTTTGACTTTTCACTTTCATGCATTGGATAAGGAAATGGCAACCCACTCCAGTATTCTTGCCTAGAGAATCCCAGGGATGGGGGAGCCTGGTGGGCTAACATCTATGGGGTCGCACAGAGTTGGACACAACTGAAGTGAATTAGCAGCAGCAGCAGCAGCAGCAACATTATTGATTAGATTTTCAAAACATCTAAACTCCATTTACCAGAAAAGCAAACAACCCTTCAGGTATCAAACATATGACCGCTACCAAGTGGCAGTTAAGTGGCAAACATTGCTGTTAGAACCAGACATAAGAATTACTGACTGAGTCTTCTAACAGGAGATACAAAAGTTCCTAGTTCAGACACTTTAGAGTGCAAATCTTAATTTTATAATCAATATATTTCTTGTTCTTAATTCATTAATCTCAGCTTATTTTCCAGTGATAACTTAAATATGAGTGTGTATATATTTCCTTTAATTGTTTTTCACATTTATGCCACGTAACTTGAGTGTAATAAAAATTTTAATTTTCATGAGTGGTTTATATTTAAGTAATGATAGTATTGCTTGGGCTTCCCTGGCGGCTCAGACTGTAAACAATTTGCCTGAAATGCAGGACACCTGGATTCAACCCGTGGGTTGGAAAGATCTCTGGAGAAGGGAATGGCAACTCACTACCATATTCTTACCTGGAGAATTCCATGGACCGAGGAACCTGATGGGCTACAGTATCAGTTCAGTTCAGTAGCACAGTTGTGTCTGACTCTTTGTGACTCCATGGACTTCAGCACACCAGGGTTCCTGTCCATAACCAACTCCCAAAGCCTACTCAAACTCATGTCCATCATGTCAGTAATACCATCCAACCATCTCATCCTCTGTCTTCCCCTTCTCCTCCTGCCTTCAATATTTTCCAGCATCAAGGTCTTTTCAGATGAGTCAGTTCTTCACATCAGGCGGCCAAACTTTTGGAATTTCAGCTTCAACATCAGCTCTTCCAATGAATATTCAGGACTGATTTCCTTTAGGATGGATTGGTTGGATCTCCTTGCCGTCCAAGGGACTCTCAAGAGTCTTCTCCAACACCACAATTCAAAAGCATCAATTCTTCGGTGCTCAGCTTTCTTTATAGTCAGGATTTTCCTAACCCAAGTATTAAATTGAACCTGTGTCTCCTTCATTGGCAGGTGGATTCTTCACCACTACCACCATCGGGAAAGCCCATGAATCAAGTAGCATCATAGAATTTAGTGCAAGGGAAGTGGTGAAATAATTGAAAACTATACAATTGAAAACTATACAATTATCTTTAAATTTAAGCATATAGTAAGAATGAAGTAGATATCCACAGTGGTATTTTGGAGTCCCTTGGGTATCAAGGAGATCAAACCAGTCAATTCTAAAGGAAATCAACCCTGAATATTCATTGGAAAGACGGATGCTAAAGCTGAAGCTCCAACCCTTTGGCCACCTGATGCGAAGAGCTGACTCACTGGATGAAACTCTGATGTTGAGAAGTTGTGGGCAGAGGAGAAGGGGGTTACAGAGGATAAGATGGTTGGATGGCACTAGTGACTCGATGGACATGAGTTTAAGCAAACTCTGAGAGGCAGTGAAGGACAGAGAAGCCTGCTGCAGTCCATGCAGTTGCAGAGTTGGACACAACTTTACAACAAGAAAATTCCTGAAGAAGCTTAAAAACTGAAAGCTCTGAGGGGAACAGTCAATTACAAGTGAACAAATGAACAAAGTTGGTTTTCATAGCAATATAAGAACAGTCATCACTATACTCAGTCTATGTTGTTTATATAGGCATAGAAATACATTTAAAATGCTTATGAAGATGTTAAATGTTAATTATATCCCTCCCAATAAGGTTAGATACTTAAAGCAACAGACAGTAGGTTGTTTTTTTTTTTTTTGGTTCTATTTTGTGTTTCTTTGTTTCTTGAAGTCTTCACCCATTAATAGATGGAAAAGAATCACGCAAAGGTATAGATACTATTTTGGTTGAAAACAATATGAATCTCATAATA
The DNA here is from genome assembly GCA_006410655.1 of Kobus ellipsiprymnus. Lineage (NCBI taxonomy): Eukaryota > Metazoa > Chordata > Mammalia > Artiodactyla > Bovidae > Kobus > Kobus ellipsiprymnus. Next base: position 259,741 of record SJYR01001017.1, read on the forward strand.
TCAATAAATGATATATTTTCTTGATAGCTCCTCAATCAAAACAATTCTATATGAGACTGACTTCAGTGGATAAATGTTTTTAGAAATGTTTTCAGAAACAACATATGTTAAGCAAATATTCTCCTAAATTTTGCTCTTTTAATAATAGTAATAGTTAAGCCATGAAAATATGCATAAAACATTGTAAAGTAGATAGTTATTGATTAGTAATAGTTCATAATAATATACATTCATGCTATAGTATAGCATCACAGTAAAAATAATCCAAGTCTGTGGCACACATACTTCATTTTATAGTCTGCTATTTTCTCCAAAAGCACATAGCTCAAATTTTTTCCCAGGAAGTAGATGCTAATGATACATATATTCTTGTAAGTTTTTTGTCAGAACTTTTCCCATTAAATCATAAAGGAAAGAACTGTCATATAAATTATAAAGTAGATAAATTTATTAAGCAATACTTTGGATGTTCCATGAACATCTCTTTTTTTATGAAAAGTTCTGTTAAATTTACTGCCCCCTAATCTATTAAATCAGCTCTATAGCTGCAAAAGTTAGGGAACCAGGTACTCTTAGCATTGTACTTTTACATTTTTCTTAGTGCTTACCAATATACCACTTTTAGGTTTTTAGCAATGATTAATTTCCAGTCACTTCTCTTGCCATCATTCTTAACTGCTTGGCAATTTTGTGAGTGTGTCAAAATTCTAACATCCAGAACACATTGGAGTAATGTCTTCAAAAATTATTCTATAATTGCACAAATTATTACCACACATCTCTCTCATTTCTTTTGCTGTAATGAAATATTTTCTGTTCACCTACAACTATGGACATAAAGTTTGGAAGCATGCTCTGTCCATGGCTCTGACCTTCACAAGTCATAACAGGAATGTAATTGAACCAAAAGCTAAATACATTATATGCACTATGTATGTTCATCCCTCCAAACAAAGCTTTCATTGAAGCTGTGATTTTCTTATTTTCTGGTTCTGACATCACTTGGAAATGCTTTAGAGTATAATAAATTTCAATTGTGATAAAATTATTAAAGATAGATTATAGCAAAGTATCATGAAATGTGTTAGCTGCTCAGTCATGTCTGACTCTGTGACCCCATGGATTGCAACCCCCCCCCCCAGGTTTCTCTGTCCATGAAATTCTCCAGGCAAGAATACTGGAGCAGGTAACCATTTTCTTCTCCAGGGGATCTTACTGACTCAGGAGTTGAAGCCTGGGCTCCTGTACTGTAGGCAGATTCTTTACTATCTGGCCATCATGGAAGCACCCATAGCACCATAATTGCAACAAATATTTTACAAGGATGAATAAGACAAATTTGGTATATTTTTCAAGAGTGAGATAAAGGGAGAGTTGGAAAGAAAGGAATAGCTGGGAAAGAAGAAATATCACAGAATAATATTTTTATTTTTAGGATCAAAATACATTGTGATTCAGTAGCTCTTAAATATCTTTAGGTCTCAGCCTTGATTTCATGATCTAGTAGATAGCTCAGTTGGTAAAGAATCTGCCTGCAATGCAGGAGACCCCAGTTCAATTCCCGGGTCAGGAAGATCTGCTGGAGAAGGGATAGGTTACCCACTCCAGTATTATTGGGCTTCCCTGATGGGTCATATTGTAAAGAATCCGCCTGCAATGCTGGAGACCTGGGTTTAGTGCCTTGGTTGTGGAGATCCCCTGGAGAAGGGACCAGTGACCGATGCCAGCATTGTCGCCTTCCAAATTCCATGGGATATAGTCTATGGTATCCCAAAGAGTTGGACACAACTAAGCAACTTTCACTTTCAGAGTCATAAATGAAACAAATAACAGAGACAGATACAGAGGGAATGAGAGAGACAGAAAGGGATAGAGAGAGAACTGTTTTAAAAATATTTTAAAAGATATATAGATGAAGTAACCATAAAGGATATTCTAATTTGTTAATTTTCACCATTACTATTATCACTGTTAATAGTTTGCCAAATAATGGCATTTGATGACAACAAATAAAGACCAATTAATTGACTCATATAAAGCACTTCATGGCACTTAGACAAATTAACTAAAATCTGTGCTTTAGTTTGTGTGTTAAACCACCTCAGTCATGTCTGACTCTTTGCAACCCTATGAACTGTAGCCCTCCAGGCTCCTCTGTCCATGGGATTCTCCAGGCAAGAAAACTGGAGTGGGTTCCCATTACAGATTATTCATTAGTAAACAGAGGCAATAATACTTATATAATACTTATATATATATATGTATGTATGTTTCAAATAAATCACTATATTTAAAGCTCACAGAACATAGCACATAATATATATGTGTTTCCTAGCACATAATACATATTCAACAGTATTAGATAAACCAGTTTCTGCTATTGTTATACAGACTTTGGTTTCATTTCCAAAACCCCAACCACGTGGTTATTCAGATAATAAAAATACACTGATTGGTAAACACATCTGGAGTAGTTTATTTAATTTGGGGGCATTAAAAATCCTTATGACTTCCATATCCTCAGTCCAATAACAATGACTAATATGAGAATGAATTCACTAAGTATTTACTGAGCTAGTTGGAATAGATTTGTATACATTATGAAGAAATGATATTCAGATGCAGAGTAAAAGAGATAATGAGATAAGAGCTTTGCTCTAAAGATAGACTATCAGAATGCTATTGCCAGATGTACCACTTCACAGCTACATGCCCTTGGGCAAGTTACTTGACACTTTTGACTCTCATTTGTAGGAGCTGCAACATAGGGTTTTATGAGGATTAAATAAATATGTACATGCAAATTATTTAGAAATGTCCATAGTACAGAAATCCTGGAGAAGGAAATGGCAACCCACTCCAGTATCCTTGCCTGGAAAATCCCATGGACAGAGGAGCCTGATAGGCTACAGTTCATGGGGTTGCAAAGAGTCGGACACAACTAAGTGACTTCACTTTCTTTCTTTTATAGTACAGAAAGGGCTTCCCTAGTGGCTCACCTGGTAAAGAATCCATCTGCAAAGCAGGAGACCTGGGTTTGATGTCTGGGTTGGGAAGATCCCCTGAAGAACGGAAAGGCTACCCACTCCAGTATTCTGGCCTGGAGAATTCCATGGTCTTTATAGTCCATGGGGTCACAAAGAGTTGGACATGACTGGGCAACTCTCACATAGTACAGAAAATCCAATAAAAATTTATTTACTAATATTATAATGCTTAAAATGTCAGCTAATCAATTTTTT
>SJYR01001017.1:263290-293398 GCA_006410655.1 Kobus ellipsiprymnus
AATCAATTTTTTAAATAAAAATGATAGCTTCTTATAATTGTTTTATACTTCATTATCTATTACCAATGGTATTTGAAGTATAATTTTGACATGAACAAAGTCACAACATATACGGAAATGTGTCTATATGTTTAAGTTGTTAGAATTTATATTAACTGACCTAGCTAAAGAAACATAGGTCATTAAGACAGTAAAATAATTATGCATTTGAAAATGCATTAAAATATACTTTACTATTTTAAAATTCACTTGGTAATTAACTTGGTCCTTCAGTTATGTCCAAATCTCTGGGACACCAAGGACTATACAGTTCATGGAATTCTCTAAGCCAGAATACTGGAGTGGGTAGCCTATCCCTTCTATAGCAGATCATCCTAATCCAGGAATAGAACCAGGGTCTCCTGTATTGTGAGCAGGTTCTTTACCAGCTGAACTATCAAGGAAGCCCGAATAATATCTAATATTTAAAATACAAACAAAAAAGTTTAAAACATATTTTAACTTAGGATGAAAACTTATTTGTATTAAGCTTAAAGTATACTAATGGAATGCTTCAAGTATAAGTGAAGTGAAGTCGCTCAGTCGTGTCCGACTCTGTACGACCCCATGGACTGTAGCCTACCAGGCTCCTCCATCCATGGGATTCTCCAGGCAAGAGTACTGGAGTGGGTTGCCATTTCCTTCTCCAGGGGATCTTCCTGACCCAGGGATCGAACTCCGGTCTCCTGCATTCCAGGCAGATGCTTTAACCTCTGAGCCACCAGGGAAGCCCCAAGTATAAAGTAAGGAGTAAAAATATGAAACATAGTTCTGACTTAGTATATATTATCCATATTATTCTCTTTTTAAAAAAAAACAAAGTGCTAGTATTCTAGTAGATACAATTTTTTTTATTGCTATCTCTTCTCTTTTTATCCTTCTCTGGATGAAAAATTATCCCAAAGATAAGGTTCCTGTGAATTTTAAATCATTATAACTGGGCTCAAACACATCTTTATTATTCAAAATAGGAACCATTATTATCAGTATATGTTTGCAAATGAGAATAAATTTATTCATGTAATGAAAAAATCCATGCTTTAGGATTCAAAGAATTTTTGTAAATCATTTTATGCCTCTTGCTAGTTGTGGAAGTGTTTTCCCTTCAAAAAGTTATCAGCATGCTTAAAGAAATGCTAGTCAGTTGACGAGAGGTCATGTGAACATGGAGGATGAGGAAAACTTCTGTAGCCCAATTCATTAAACTTTTGAAGTGTTGGTTGTGTGAGAGGAGGTTGAGAATTGTTGTGGAGAACTGGGTCTTTTCTTGACCAATGCCAGCTGCAGGAGTTGCAATTTCTGGTGCATCTCATCAATTTGCTGAGCATGCTTCTCAGATGTAATGGTTTCACTGGGATTCAGAAAGTGGTAGTGAATTAGACAGGCAGCAGACCACCAAACAGTGACCATGACCTTTTTTTGGTGCAAGTTTGGCTTTAGAAGTGCTTGGAACTTCTTCTCAGTCCAACCACTGAGTTGGTGATCGCCAGTTATCTATAAAATCCACTTTTTGTAGCACATCGCAATCTGATTGAGAATGGTTCATTGTTGTTGCATAGAATAAGAGAAGATGACACTTCAAAATGACTTTTCTTTTTTTTTTTTTTGATGTGCTGTGAGCTCATGAGACACCCACTTATTGAGCATTTCACCTTTCTAATTTGCTTCAAATGCCAAATGACCTTAGAATGGTCAACACTGAGTTCTTTAGCAACTTCCCGTGTAGTTGAAAGAGGATCATCTTCAATGATCTCCATTAGTCATTGTCAACTTTCGATGGCCTGCCACTACACTCCTCATCTTCAAGGCTCTCATCTCCTTTGCAAAACATGATGAACCACTCAACTTTACTCTACATTTCTTAGCAGTTTCTGGGCCAAATGCATGGTTGATGTTGGGAGTTGCCTCTACTGCTTCATGGCCCATTTTGAACTCAAGAAAACTGCTTGAATTCACTTTTTGTCTAACATCATTTCCCTGGTCTAAAATAAATGCAAAATAAACAGTAATAAGTCATTAGCAAAATAATTAAGTAAGAAATGTGCATTAAAAAGATGTATACATAACCACATTTATTTAAGAGTATATTTCTACATCAAGGGACTTTCCTGGTGGCTATAGTGGTAAAAACTCACCTGTCAATGCATGAAAATTAAGAGACATGGATTCAGTCCCTAGGTTAGGAAGATTCCCTGCAGGAGGGCCTGGAAATCCACTCCAGTATTCTTGCCTTGATAATCCCCATGGACAGAAGAGCCTGGCAGGTTAGAGTCCATAGGATCACAAATAGATGAACATGATTGAACCAACTAAGCACAAATGCACAAATTTCCATATCAAACAGCAAATTTCAACAATGCAAAACCGCAATTACTTTCAGGGAAGTTCAGTCACTCAGTCGTGTCTGACTCTGCGACCCCATGGAAGGCAGCATGACAGGCCTCAATGTCCATCGCCAACTCCTGAAGCTTACTCAAACTCATGTCCATTGAGTCAGTGATGCAGTCTAGCGATCTCATTCTCTGTTGTCCCCTTCTCCTTCCACCTTGCATCTTTCCCAGCATCAGGCTCTTTTCAAATGAGTCAGCTCTTTATCAGGTGGCCAAAGTAGTGCAGTTTCAGCTTCAGCATCAGTACTTCCAGTGAATGTTCGGAACTGATTTCCTTTAGGATAGACTGGTTGGATCTCCTTGCTGTCCAAGGGACTCTCAAGAGTTAAAAAGCATCAATTCTTTGGTGCTCAGCTTTCTTTACAATCCAACTCTCAAATCCATACATGACTACTGGAAAAACCAAATCTTTGATTAGACGGACCTTTGTTGGCAAAGTAATGTCTCTCCTTTTTAATATGCTGTAAAGCTTGGTCATAACTTTTCTTCCAAGGAGCAAGTGTCTTTGAATTTCATGGGTGGAGTCACCATCTGCAGTGATTTTGGAGCCCCCCAAAATAAAGTCTGTCATCGTTTCCCCTCTATTTGCCATGAAGTGATGGAACCAGACACCATGATCTTCGTTTTCTGAATGTTTAATTTTAAGCCAACTTTTCCACTCTCCTGTTTCACTTTCATCAAGAGGCTCTTTAGTTCTTCTTTGCTTCCTGCCATAAGGGTGGTGTCATCTGCGTATCTGAGGTTATTGGATTTCCTCCTGGTAATCTTGATTCCACCCTGTGCTTCATCTAGCCCAGTGTTTCTAATGAAGTACTCTGCATATAAGTTAAATAAGCAGGGTGACAATATACAGCCTTGACATATTCCCTTTCCTATTTGGAACCATTCTGTTGTTCCATGTCCAGTTCTAACTGAGGCTTCCAGACCTGCATACAGATTTCTCAAGAGGCAGGTCAGATGGTCTGGTATTCCCATCTCTTTCAGAATTTTCCACAGTTTGTTGTGGTCCACACAGTCAAAGGCTTTGGCATAGTCAATAAAGCAGAAGTAAATAACATTGAGGGAACACAGCCCTACCCATCAACAGAAAATTGGATTAAAGATTCCTGAACATGGCCCTGCCCATCAGAACAATTTCCCCCTAGCCCAATTTCCCCCTCAGTCAGTCTCTCCCATCAGGAAGCTTCCATAAGCCTCTTACCCTTCTCCATCAGATGGCAGACAGACTGAAAACCACAATGACAGGAAACTAACCAATCTGATCACAAGGGACACAGCCTTGTCTAACAGTGAAACTGTGAACCATGGTCTGTAGGGCCACCCAAGATGGACGGGTCATAGTGGAGAGTTCTGACAAAATGTGGTCCATTGGAGAAGGGGATTGCAAACCACTTCAGCATTCTTGCCTTGAGAACCCCATGTAATTACTTTTGCACCAGCCTAATACAAAGACTTGCACAGTTTGGCAGTTGATGTGGTCCTGACCCTTGTCCTAAGTTTGGGGAGCACAACATGATCTCTGTTTTACCTCTTGTTGACTTTCTCTGTCCAAGGTGACTTCTGAAGGGCAAGGCCTGTATAACTGACAGCCAAGCAGAGAGCTCTTTCAGCCACTGGCTGGCTAGGGTGGCAATATATTACTTGGAAGTCTTCTAAAGTTTTGGGTATAAAAGATAAAGATGTCATTGGATAGTTTATTCTGGATAGAAAGTGAAAAGTTATTTTTAAGAAGTATAATTGCGATGGATAAAGGATGTTCTAGGGTTTGTGAATTCATATGAAAATGTCCAAATCTATCTGACAAAAAACTATAGTTCTGACACTGAATTATGAGATTGTCATTTCTAAAATGATTGAACTATAGTTTTCAGAGTTCCAAATGTTCTATGGTTTATTTTTTTTTTCAAATATACATTTTATTTAGTCTTTGAGCAGGCTTTTATTTCTGAATTACAATCACAAATATAGATATGTCCAGATGGCCCTAGGCAAATTCACAGTAAGTTCATCAGGGCATTTCTTTCTTGTTATTCTCAAGGTTAGACGGAGTTTTATATATCTTTATTTCTGGAATACATACAGTATCCTGCAGCTACTGCTAAGTTGCTGCAGTCGTGTCCAACTCTGTGCGACCCCATAGACGGAAGCCACCAGGCTCCCCTGTCCCTGAGATTCTCAAGGCAACAACACTGGAGTGGGTTGCTATTTCTTTCCTCACTGCATGAAAGTGAAAAGTGAAAGTGAAGTCGTTCAGTTGTGTCTGACTCTTTGAGACCCCATGGACTGCAGCCTACCAGGCTCCTCCGTCCATGGGATTTTCCAGGCAAGAGTACTGAAGTGGAGTGCCATTGCCTTCTCCGACATACAGTATACCGGGTAGCATTTAGTTAGCAAAACTTCCTGTCCTAAAATTCTCATGTTCTCTTACTTCTTGAACTTTGAAGTTAAAATTATATTTGGAATTTCTAAGTGTGTTATTCTAAACTGTATTTACAAAGTATTAAGCCTTCAGTTCAGTCGCTCAGTCATGTCTGACTCTTTGAGACCCCATGAATCACAGCACGCCAAGTCTCCCTGTCCATCACCAACTCCCGGAGTTCACTCAGACTCACATCCATCAAGTCAGTGATGCCATCCAGCCATCTCATGCTCTGTTGTCCCCTTCTCCTCCTGCCCCCAATCCCTCCCAGCATGAGAGTCTTCTCCAATGAGTCAACTCTTCTCATGAGGTGGCCAAAGTACTGGAGTTTCAGCTTCAGCATCTTTGACTATGCCAAAGCCTTTGACTTGTGGATCACAATAAATTGTGGAAAATTCTGAAAGAAATGGGAATACCAGAACACCTGAACTGCCTCTTGAGAAACGTATACGCAGGTCAGGAAGCAACAGTTAGAACTGGACATGGAACCACAGACTGGTTCCAAATAGGAAAAGGAGTATGTCAAGGCCATACATTGTCACCCTGCTTATTTAACTTATATGCAGGGTACATCATGAGAAACACTGGACTGGAAGAATCACAAGTTGGAATCAAGATTGCTGGGATAAATTTCAATAACCTCAGCTATGCAGATGACACCACCCTTATGGCAGAAAGTGAAGAGGAACTAAAAAGTCTATTGATGAAAGTGAAAGTGGAGAGTGAAAAAGTTGGCTTAAAGCTCAACATTCAGAAAATGAAGATCATGGCATCTGGTCCCATCACTTCATGGGAAATAGATGGGGAAACAGTGGAAACAGTGGCAGACTTTATTTGGGGGGGGGGGGGGGGCTCCAAAATCACTGCAGATAGTGATTGCAGCCATGAAATTAAATACACTTACTCCTTGGAAGGAAAGTTATGACCAACCTAGATAGCATATTCAAAAGCAGAGAAATTACTTTGCCGACTAAGGTCCGTCTAGTCAAGGCTATGGTTTTTCCTGTGGTCATGTATGGATGTGAGAGTTGGACTGTAAAGAAAGCTGAGCACTGAAGCATTGATGCTTTTGAACTGTGGTGTTGGAGAAGACTCTTGAGAGTCCCTTGGATTGCAAGGAAATCCAACTGGTCCATTCTGAAGGAGATCAGCCCTGGGATTTCTTTGGAGGGAATGATGCTGAAGCTTAAACTCCAGTACTTTTGATTACTGTAAGTAATTTCCAGAATTGTTTAAATACTTTCTCCTGTTGTATAAAGGAGCTGGCTTTTCATAGATGCCACTATAATACTGAACCAGAGTTCTTCTTATATTTCTATCATAGTTGATAAAGGTATTTTTATATTCCTATCATTTTAATTTAAAGATAATAAGCAAGGGACTTTCTATTTCATCATCAGCTTTAATCACTTTAAATGTTTTTAAGAGAAATTACATTATTGATAATATTTTCATATATAAGATTAAAATTTATTAATTTTCCAAGAAGCTTCTCAAGATAAGGGTGTCTTTCCAGGTTCAGTCTTTGCCTACTATTCATATATTAAATATAGAACTTTTCTAAATGCTGTATCTGTATAAATGCTAATCTTATTTTCACTTTGGGGGTTTAATTAAAAATTAAAACATAAAATGATGGCTGTTAAGTAAATTTTATGAATAAAGCTGCATGTGCTGTGCTAAGTCTCTTCAGTTGTGTCCAACTCTTTGTGAGCCTATGGACTGTAGCCTGCTAGGCTCCCCTGCCACGAGATTCTCCAGGCAAGAATACTGGAATAGATTTCCATTTCATTCTCCAGAGGATCTTCCTGATCGAAGGATTGAACCTCTTGCATCTCCAGCATCTCTTAAATCTCCCGCCCTGGCATACAGGTACTTTACCACTAGCGATATATACAATATGTAAAATTACATATGACCTCTAAAACATATTTAGCACATATTTATACATGTTTCTTCAAATACTCCATGTATTTGTACAATAAACTATTTACAATAGTTCCTTGGTGAAGTACATTTAAAAAAAAAATATGAACAATAAAAGAACAATTTCTAAATATTTGCTTATAGTCTGCCCAGATTATGTTTAAACATTATATATTGCAGGTACAACTAAGCTATCTTAAGCACAGTAAAATCTGAAGTTGAATAGGAAGGGGTCATTCTATGCCAGTCACAGTGAGTAGGATTACTTTTCTCTTTTGGAGAAATTCATTTCCAATTCACAGATGAATACAAATGTGAAAAGCCCACCCTCATGTCTTTAAAGGCTTTGCAGTATTTGATAACAACCATGGGCGGGGGAATTTTGTCTTTGACTTTCTGGGCTGACTTTCAAATTATTGCACATTTGTGTGCCTGGATTGAAAACTCAGTGTCAGTGGTTTCATAAGAAAAGAACTTACAAAGCTACTCTGATAATAGATGTTCTAGGGAGCTCTGAACCTGTCACTCCTCCAACCCTGTCATGCACGGTGTTCACTGATTGCTTTCTCATTCTCATGGATTATATTTCAGATCCCTCCAATTGTGTTTGAAATGTGATGACTAGAAATGCTTTCTCTGCCTTATTTTCATTTCTAGATTATGCTTTATTCTCCTTAAGCTTGTCACTTTATCTCTATTTACATTGTATTTAGTTTGGCAGTGTTTTGAGATAAAGCATCGGCTTCTGAATCTTATTAATAAAACTATTTTCCCTCTCAAACACAATGCTTCACTCAAACTATAGTCTGAAAGGAACTTTCAAAGCAATGCTCTTTCCAAGGTACTAGCACAATTTGCTATATATCATATAATATTGCACGGCACATTAATTCAAACTGTATGTTTTCCTGTTTCATAAATTCTTTTGAAGCACTGCATGGCTCACAAAAATATAATACCTGTCCTCTTTAGGTTGGCCAGCTGAAGGCATGTATGCTTGATTTGAGAAAGAGAAGGACAATATCATCCTCTCCAATTCTTAACCATTTCCTTTTTATGTCTAAAATTGTGATCCTGGCTGACAGAGGAGAAAATATGTATATCGTTTTAGAGAATATAACTTGATGATCTTAATTTAACAGTGCAATATTGATCATGTCTAATAGTTTTCATTGATCTAAGATGAAAAAACCTAGAACAATAAAAGAATTTTTAAACTAGTAAATGTTACTGAATCTCTCTTTACTGCATATATAGCTTTATAATTCTATAAATTTGCTAACTCATTTTCTGTACTGTTTATAAAATAATCAAAAAAATCATGCATGAGGTTATATAAAGTTGACTGAAAAGAAAATGGTCTAAACAAGGCAGTTTAGTGAACAGTATGAGAGCTAAGAGTGCACATAATTATGTATATATGTATATTATGTACAGTGAAAGGGTAATTAAGTTAAATCAAAGAAAAGTATGATGAACAATAGCATCTATCTAGAAGGATATCTTATAACTTTATTAATTTAATTAGGGTGAAGAATTTAATCTGGTTTTAACGTTTGACTTCTGGTCAAATTTAATCTGAATTTAATCGGGTCTTAAGGTTTGACTGAAAGATGAACTCGCCAGGTTGGTAGGCGCCCCATATTCTGCTGGAGATCAATGGAGAAATAACTCCAGAAAGAATGAGGAGACAGAGCCAAAGCAACAACAACACCTAGTTGTGGATGTGACTGGTGATTGAAGCAAGGTTTGATGCTCTAAGAGCAATATTGCATAGGAACCTGGAATGCTAGGTCCAAGAAACAAGGCGAATTGGAAATGGTCAAATGAGAGATGGCAAGAGGAAACAGACATTTAGGAATCAGCAAGCTAAAACGGACTGGAATGGGTGATTTTAACTCAGATGACCATTATATCTACTACTGTGGACAGGAATCCCTTAGGAAAAATGGAGTAGCCATCATAGTCAAAAGAGGCCGAAATGCAATATTTGGATGCAATCTGAAAAATGACAGAATGCTGTTTGTTTCCAAGGCAAACCATTCAATATCATGGTAATCCAAGTCTACGCCCCAACCAGTAATGCTGAAGAAGCAGAAGTTGAATGGTTCTATGAAGACCTACAAGACCTAGAATCAACACACACAAAAGATGTTCTTTTCATTATTGAGGACTGGAATGCAAAAGGAGGAAGTCAAGAAACACCTGGAGTAACAGGCAAATTTGGCCTTGGAATACAGAGTGACGCAGGGTAAAGGCTAATAGAGTTTTGTCAAGAGAACGCACTGGTCATAGCAAACACCCTCTTCCAACAACACAAGAGAAGACTCTACTCATTGGACATCACCAGATGGTTGAAACCAAAATCAGATTAATTATATTCTTTGCAGTCAAAGATGGAGAAGCTCTATAAAGTCAGCAAAAACAAGACCCGGAGCTGAAGGTGGCTCAGATCATGAACTCCTTATTGAAAAATTCAGACTTAAATTGAAGAAAGTAGGGAAAACCGCTAGACCATTCAGGTATGACCTAAATCAAACCGCTTATAATTATACAGTGGAAGTAGGAAATAGATTTAAGGGACTAGATCTGATAGAGTGCCGGAAGAACTATGGATGGAGGTTTGTGACACTGTACAGGAGACAAGCATCAAGACCATCCCTAAGAAAAAGAAATGCAAAAAAAGCACAATGGCTGTCTGAGGAAGCCTTAAAATAGCTGTGAAAAGAAGTGAGAAACAAAAGAGAAAAGGAAAGATATACCCATTTGAATGTAGAGTTGCAAAGAATAGCAAGGAGAGATAAGAAATTCTTCCTCAGTGATCAGTTCAAAGAAATAGAGGAAAACAATAGAATGGGAAAGACAAGAGATCTCTTCAAGAAAATTAGAGATACCAAGGGAACATTTCATGCAAAAATGGGTTCAATAAAGGACAGAAATGGTATGGACCTAACAGAAGCAGAAGATATTAAGAAGAGGTGGCAAGAATACACAGAACTGTACAAAAAAGATCTTCATGACCCAGATAATCATGATGGTGTGATCACTCACCTAGAGCCAGACATCCTGGAATGTGAAGTCAAGTGGGCTAAGAAAGCATCACTATGAACAAAGCTAGTGGAGGTGATAGAATTCCAGTTGAGCTATTTCAAATTCTAAAAGATGATGCTGTGAAAGTGCTGCACTCAATATGCCCGCAATGGAAAACTCAGCAGTGGCCACAGGACTGGAAAAGGTCAGTTTTCATTCCAATCCCAAAGAAAGGCAGTGACAAAGAGTGCTCAGACTACCACACAATTGCACTCATCTCACACTCTAGTAAAGTAATGCTCAAAATTCTCCAAGACAGGCTTCAACAATAGGTGAACCGTGGACTCCCTGATGTTCAAGCTGGTTTTAGAAAAGGCAGAGGAACCAGAGCTCAAATTGCCAACATCTGCTGGATCATTGAAAAAGAAAGAGAGTTCCAGAAAAACATCTATTTCTTCTTTATTGACTATGCCAAAGCCTTTGACTGTGTGGACCACAACAAACTGTGGAAAATTCTGAAAGAGACAGGAATACCAGACCACCTGACCTGCCTCTTGAGAAACCTGTATGCAGGTCAGGAAGCATGAGTTAGAACTGGATATGGAACAACAGACTGGTCCAAAATAGGAAAAGGAGTATGTCAAGGCTGTATATTGTCACCCTGCTTATTTAACTTATATGCAGAATACATCATGGGAAACTGGTGGAACGAAGCACAAGCTGGGTCAATATTGCCAGGAGAAATATCAATAATCTCTGATATGCAGATGATACCACCCTTTTATAGCAGAAAGTGGAGAAGAACTAAGGAGACACCTGATAAAAGTGAAAGAGGAGAGTGAAAAAGTTGGCTTAAATCTCAACATTCAGAAAATGAAGATCATGGCATCCGGTCCCATCATTTTATGTCAAATAGATGAGAAAACAGTGGAAATAGTGGCTGACTTTATTTTTGGGCTCCAAAATCACTGCAGATCGTGACTGCAGCCATGAAATTAAAAGACGCTTACTCCTTGGAAGGAAAGTTATGACAAACCTAGACAGTATATTAAAAAGCAGAGACATTACTTTGCCAACAAAGTCCATCTAGTCAAAGCTCTGTTTTTTTCCAGTAGTCATGTATGGATGCGAGAGTTGGACTGTGAAGAAAGCTGAGCTCTGAAGCATTGATGCTTTTGAACTGTGGTGTTGGAGAAGACTCTTGAGAGTCCCTTGGACTGCAAGGAGGTCCAACCAGTCCATCCAAAGGAGATCCGTCCTGAGTGTTCATTAGAAGGACTGATGTTGAAGGTGAAACTCCAATACTTTAGCCACCTGATGCAAAGAGCTGACTCATTGGAAAAGACCCTGATGCTTGGAAAGATTGAAGGCAACAGGAGAAGGGGACAACAGAGGATGAGATGGTTGGATGGTAACACCAACTCAAGGGACATGAGTCTGGGTAAACTCCAGGAGTTGGTGATGGACAGGGAGGCCCATCGTGCTGCAGTCAGTGGGGTCACAAAGAGTCGGACATGACTGAGCAACTGAACTGATTGAAAGTTTGACTTCAAGTAGAACAGACAAAATAGACAATGTCTACCAAGAAGATAAGTTTTGGAGGGATCCTCAAAGAAATGTGTCATCTTCATAGATAAATTACAGTTTTTTATATAACCAGATATAGGTACTGACTGAGAGAGTCTATTCCTAGGCAGGTTGATTATAAATCTGGTAGTCCCTGAGGAGAGAGGGTGGGGTTCTCAAGGAGGAGACAGGGGTCTGGAGTTCTCAAGGAGGAGGAAAGGACACTCTATTTTCTTTTTTCTTTTTCTCTATATTCCTTAGTCAGTCACCTAAAATGTTTTTTTTTTTGTTTTGTTTTGTTTTTGTTTTTTTTTTCTTTTTTTTAAGACCTGAACTGATGATTTCACCACAAACAACTCAGTTTAAAACTGTACTAGGGATTGTTTAACAACAATGTATTCTGCTTGAGGGTAGTTTCTCCTTCCTGAAAACTTTCTGACTAATCCTGATATCTTAAATGTATACTATGGGAGTGGATCTGGTAGGATGTTTCTATTGTTAAGTTCTAATCCTGTTATCCTAAAATGTAAATTGTGGGAGTGGGCCTGATAAATTTTTACAACCTTAAGATATTCTTTTGATTCATTGTTATAACTAATTAAAAAAAGAATATAATTCCCTTGCTAAAGACTAGCGAGTGAGTCAGGCTCCATTTCCCTTCTGATGTCTATGTCAGAAGCATTCTCTGTCCCTTTTCATACTTTAATAAAACTCTGTTACACAAAAGTTCTTGAGCGATCAAGCCTGGTCCCTGGTCCCAAATCTAAATCTTCTTTGGAGTTCACGAATCTGACACTGTTCACTGTAAGCTATCATGACCATTTTGAAATTTATATTTAACATAAGGTATATGTAATATGAAGAACAGTTTGAGAACAAGAGACTGAGAAACTGAGGTGAAAGTAATACAACAGTCAAGTAGCAGTGAAAGGAAGTGAAAGAAGTGAAAAGAAGTGAAACAGTCAGGAAGTGAAAGGAATATCTAGACAATTAAAAACAAACTAATTATGGGAAGTCAAAGTATTTAGAAACATGAGCTTGGATGAAATGTACAACAAAAATAAAATGCAGGAGGAGAAGACAGATCAATGCAAAACTTCAGAAAAGCCCTACATCCATGGCCACAATCTCAAAAGTAAATTATTAATAGTAAGGAAATGCATCTGGTTTTTGAAGTGTGATATGACACTTCGGTGTTTTACAAATTCCATCCATTTAATCTTCATAATAAGCCCTACAAGATAGGTGCTATTATTATCCAGTGATGACAAAACATTTTTCAGAAACAGATGACTTGCCCAATATTACAAGATCTAATCCAGGCCTGTGTCTACAGTCCATTCCCACTCTACAGCACAACATGCTACAAGTCAATGAGATTGCCAGTGAGAGAGGGGTAGAACCAAAGGCATGTAGGATAGCAGGGTGTTCAAAGAGCAGAAGGGCTTCTAGGGTGTCAGTGGGCTTTGAGACATAACATAAGATTAAAAAAAAATCTTGGATTTGTGATCTTTCAGATGTTGGCAATACTTGAATGAATAATGTCAGTGTCAGAGTAGAAGAAATGTCATGTTGAAGAACCAAAGATAGCTATCATATTAGAATTGTGGGATACTGCAATGCAGGATTTAAATTCAGACAAGGTAGTATGCAAATTCTTACTACTATTTAAAGGCATTAGAGTTTCTTAGCACCATTGACCTGGAGAAGTGAATGGCTACCCACTCCAGTATTCTGGACTGAAGAAGATCGCAAAGTCTGACAGGACTGAGCAACTTTCACTTTCATATATCATATTGGAGAAAGAAATGCCAACACATTTCAGTATTCCTCCCTGGAGAATTCAATGGACATAGGAGCCTGGTGGGCTACAGTCCATGGGGTCACAAAGAGTAGGACATGACTGAAGTGACTTAGCAGCAGCAGCAGCAGCATCTTTGAACATCAGTTAATTTATCCATAATGGAGAGAACATGTCTTCTTCACTGAGATTGTTATGTGAACTGAGATTATTTTGTAAAGCAATAAGCATAGGCGATTATATTATAGAAAACTTTATATATCAGAATATAAGGGACATTCTTAAAAATAATAATATGAGAGAAAGACATGTATGTATATATGATCGTGTTGTATGAATGTATGGATTTCTACTATAGCAACAATATAATACAAACATGCCATTTATATATCTGTTAGTACTGACACTGTTGTGCTGTGCTCTCTCTTTAGTCGTGTCTGACTCTTTGTGACCCTATGAACCATAGCCCAACATGTTCCTCTGTCTATGGCATTCCCTAGGCAGTATCTCTCTGATACTGAAGTAGGTGGCCATTTCCTCCTCCAGGGATCTTCCCCACCCAGGAATCCAACCTGTTTCTCTGATCTTTCCTGCACTGACAGGCGGGTTCTTTACCACTAGCACCACCTGAGAAATGTTGTTAAGTATTGACACTAATGCTGCTGTAAGTATCCACACTAATGGCTAATGACTTATATGGTAAAGAATCTGCCTGCAATTTAGGAGACTTCCATTTGAACCTAGGTCAAGAAGATTCCCTGGGAAAGGAAATGGCAACCCATATATTCTTGCCTGGAAAATTCCATGGACAGAGGAGCCTGGTGGGCTATAGTCCATAGGGTCATAAAGAGTCAGACAAGACTGAGCAACTAACACACACAATGATTATTTATTATATAAAAACAAGTACATAATTTTTGTCTTTAATCCACTGCCATGTGGAAATATGCTATTTTCCCTGTTTTATAGATTAGTTTTCTTGAAGTCTGAGAGGTTAAGTAGTAGTCAGTGACTATCAGAAGGACTTAGATTTACATTTGCCAAGCTCTTTTCTTTTCTTTTTTGTTTACTCAGTACTGCCACAATGACACCACAAACTGATCAGTGAAAAATAACTTATTGCTAAATGTCAATAGCTTTCAGTCAAAAAGAACATTGAAGAGATATTTACTGTCCATAAATTTTAAAACACTTATTTTTTATGATAATATTGAACTGCATAGGATTTTGGCTGAATGTGTATAATATGAAATTTTGCCTTAAATTTGTTTGAAGCTTTTCCATTTAAAAATATTTTAGCTTCATTTTGCTAATAAGTTGCATACCAATTAGTTCATTATATTGTCCTTCCACTGTATTCATTCAATTAGGTTTTGTGAAATTGTCATTAATAAAAAGAATTTTATGATGTATTCTAATAGGCACTTCCACGATACAAGGAAATTAAAGGGTTAGTGGTTAAAATGGTGTTAGTGGTTAAAATTATATAACTACTCAAATCTATGTATTAATTCATTCACTATTACAAAATCAATCTTCAGTTAGCCAAAAGCTAAAAATATAAAAGTTACTTTTAAATAAGCCAAAATGAGTAGAAAAACTAAAATATAAAAAGGGAATAGTGTGAAGTTGAAAATAAAATCACTAAATATAATAGGAGATCAAATATATGAAAAGCCAGTTGACCATTATAGTAAGGCTGTATCAAAATAAATATCGTATAGGCATTCCACAGTCCAATGAACACTACATAAAATTATCACAATGTTTAAATGAGGAGACAATAATTTTTAGATATGCTTAGTGAGCTGAAATCATACTAAGTGGTTTTTCACCAAGCTGATAGGGTGTCCTTCACCCGGATTATATTGATACTTACTTTCTATACCTATGGAGTATTCCAAAGTGACCTTTTCTTTAGTATTTATCTTTATTCTATACTTCCTAACTAATAAATTACAAAAGAATATGTGATTTTTACCAACAATTCTGTAGTAATATTAAACATGTTGACTAATTTCCATCAGTATATATTACTTTACCAAAATATATACCAAAATGTTTGATTTTAGATGTGTATAAGAGACAGCCATTATAGTAAGGCTGTATCAAAATAAATATCGTATAGGCATTCCACAGTCCAATGAACACTACATAAAATTATCACAATGTTTAAATGAGGAGACAATAATTTTTAGATATGCTTAGTGAGCTGAAATCATACTAAGTGGTTTTTCACCAAGCTGATAGGGTGTCCTTCACCCGGATTATATTGATACTTACTTTCTATACCTATGGAGTATTCCAAAGTGACCTTTTCTTTAGTATTTATCTTTATTCTATACTTCCTAACTAATAAATTACAAAAGAATATGTGATTTTTACCAACAATTCTGTAGTAATATTAAACATGTTGACTAATTTCCATCAGTATATATTACTTTACCAAAATATGTTAATCAAAATTGAATTTAATTTTGTTCTCACACATGTTCAATGATATAAAGGATTCCATTTTGACTTGCAGCTTCCAGAATCACATAAGCTAGTTCCTTAAAATAAATCTTTCATTATATATAAATGAAAAAATTATATAAAATGATTCATTATATATATATATATATCATTTTATATATTTTTTCATATAATGAAATATTTATTTTAAGGAACTAGCTTATGTGATTGTGGGAGCTGCAAGTCAAAATTGAATCCTTATATGAAAGTTAATAGATTATATATAAATGAAAGAGACTTATTTTAAGAAATTAGCTCATGAGAAGAGCTGACTCATTGGAAAAGACCCAGAAGCTGGAAAAGATTGAGGGCAGGAGGAGAAGGGGACGACAGAGGATGAGATGATTGGATGGCATCACTGACATGAGTTTGAGCAAGCTCCAGGAGATGCTGAAGGACAGGGAACCTGTCATGCTGCAGTCCACGGTGTAGCAAAGAGCTAGACACAACTGAGTGNAGACTTATTTTAAGAAATTAGCTCATGAGAAGAGCTGACTCATTGGAAAAGACCCAGAAGCTGGAAAAGATTGAGGGCAGGAGGAGAAGGGGACGACAGAGGATGAGATGATTGGATGGCATCACTGACATGAGTTTGAGCAAGCTCCAGGAGATGCTGAAGGACAGGGAACCTGTCATGCTGCAGTCCACGGTGTAGCAAAGAGCTAGACACAACTGAGTGACTGAACAACAATATAATACATATACATATATATATATATAAAATACATATATCCTGTTGATTCTGTGTCTGTAAATATATTATATGTGTGTATGTACATATTTACTATGATGTTCACAATTTTGGTTCTTAGTAGAAACATATATATTAAAATATATTTTATAATATGTATTTTTAAAATACCCAACATTTCATGCATCACTTGAAAATAATTACGTTTCTGAAAGAGAAGAGCAGAAGTAATGAAAAATACAGAGACTAACAGCCAGGCTTCACCTGGATCAATAAAGCATCATAAGTAAGTGAAGTCACTCAGTCATATCCAACTGTTTGCGACCCCATAGACTGTAGCCTACCATGACCCTCTGTCCATGGGATTTTCCAGGCAAGGGTACTGGAGTGGGTTGCCACACACCCCTCCCCCCCAAGAAAAAAAGTGTAGAAAAAGAGTAAGAAGGCAAATTAAAGAGTATATAATGTTGTCTTTGAATTATCTCATAAAATGAAAGGGGTCTGACTGATGGGGAAACTCCTTCTCGCAGAGGAAGAATAACACAATTTGTCCAGCTCACCTGATAAAATATACTCTTAAAAGGTTAATATTCTTCCAATCCTCTACAAATTTTGAACAGAGTTAAGAACAAAGAAGAAATTGAAAGGCAGATGAGAATGTCCACAACACACAGAGCTACTATATAAATAATTCCAGAATCACCATATTCCCTTTGAAGACATGAATCTATACTTATTTTCCAACATAAAGGAGGTTATATTTCTCTCATTTTAATTCCTCCTGCTATTTTAGTAGCCATTGAGAAAAGCGAGTCAGCTCTGAGAGACTTATCTTGTTCTATTTCCTCAAGTAATATGTGAGCTCCAAAATTTATGATATCATTGCTTATTTCATTGGTTGTGGTCATTAGAGTTTCACCATCTGAGTATGATATACAGGCAGTGTCTTACAGATAAATTTTTTGCTTTGAAGAATCACCCGGAGAACTTTTTCTTTTAAAAAAAAATAGCTTATTGTCAGAGATTCCACTTGAGTTGATCTGGGAGGAGGCTTAAATACTGGTTTTTAAAACCCCTTGATGATTAGAAACCTTGATGTGATTTATACTGGTCCATTTAGATCATCTCTTGAAATTACTGGGAAGTTACTGTTTCTTTCACCACCATCTAACTATAGCTCTCCTTTGAGAGAAAGACTATGTGTGAAGATGAATGCAGACTTTGAAAGGGAAGTGGTGATCTTTGCACTTAGTCATAATAGCAAACACACCAGTTGGTTTTGTAATCTGTACTGAATTCTGGAGAGCAAGTTAAGTGAAAAGGTACAATGCAAGAGAAATGTCATGTTTCAGTACATATCTGTAAAGTGTGTCTGTGTACTTAGTCCTATCTGACTCTTTGTGACCCCATGGGCTGTAGCCTGTCAGACTCCTCTGTCCATGGGATTTCCCACACAAGAATACTGGACTCAGTAGCCATTTCCTATATTCAGAATTTTGTAATCTGTACTGAATTCTGGAGAGCAAGTTAAGTGAAAAGGTACAATGCAAGAGAAATGTCATGTTTCAGTACATATCTGTAAAGTGTGTCTGTGTACTTAGTCCTATCTGACTCTTTGTGACCCCATGGGCTGTAGCCTGTCAGACTCCTCTGTCCATGGGATTTCCCACACAAGAATACTGGACTCAGTAGCCATTTCCTATATTCAGAGGATCTTTCCAACCCAGAGATCAAACCCATGTCTCTTGCATCTCCTGTATTGGCAGCTGGATTCTTTGCCACTATGCCACCTGAGAAGCCATATCTCTAAGGTATAATCACAAATTACCAAAAGGATTTATTTTATAAACAATTCAAAAAAGAATTCAAACTTTTTTCCCCTTAGTATATACTATGGGTTGGCTTCATGGCAGCCCACTCCAGTATTCTTACCTGGGAAATCCCATGGACAGAGAAGCCTGGTGGGTTACAGTCCATGGTGTCTCAAAAGATTTGGACACTACTTAGCGAATAAACAACAACAAAAATATACTGTGGGTACTTGGTGGTATAATGCTTTGGAGATTCTCCTGAGCAACACAGACCTGACAGTATTATTTAACCACTCAAAATACATTTTTTTCTCAATATGGAAGTTACCACTTATAGCTGAAATAAAAAAATTACCCAGTTCTTTATAAATTTTAGAGATAATTCTGTTAAGACTCAACTGGCAGGTTGAAGGGTAGTTCACCTATGGCAAACACATTAACCCTGAGTATCAGAGAATGATGGACCAGCATTTTATTACAAATACAAAAGCAAAATCTAACACTTCACTCCAGACTATGTATATCAGTATTTACATTTCAACCAGATGAGAAGGTAACTACTATGCATATTTTATTCTGAGATACATAGGGAGTTATTCCAAAGGAATGAGATGGTTGGATGGCATCACCTACTCAATGGACATGAGTCTAAGTGAACACTGGGAGTTGGTGATGGACAGGGAGGCCTGGAGTGCTTCAGTCCATGGGGTCACAAAGAGTAGGACAACTGAGCGACTTAACTGAACTGAACATTGAATGGAAGTGGATTTGGGAGCTAGAGTAGAATAGAATCAAAGAAAGGATAAAATCATATGAAATCATATGATAAGAAGTAAAGTTTTTTGAAGGGACTAGAACAAATATTTTAAATTGAGTAGAACAAAATTTATAACATGAAGTTACTCACTTTTATATTAGATTTTTATTTGTTGCCATAGGAAATTATCACAAATGTAGTGGTTTTAAACAAGATGAATTTACTGTCTGTAAGAAAGATTTCTGATTCAGGCCTTACTGTTGTTGTTTAGTAGCTAAGGCATGTTCCACTCTTTTGCAACCCCATAGAGTGTTGCCCACCAGGCTCCTCATCCACGGGCTTTCTCAGACAGGAATACAGGAATGGGTTACCATTTACTTCTCCAGGGAATCTTCCCGATCCAGGGATTGAACTCATGTCTCCTGCATTGGTAGGTAGATTCTTTACCACTGAGCCACCTTGGAAGCCCGACACAGGTCTTACTGGGCTAAAGGACTGTGTTTCTGAAAGCTCTAGGGGAGAATCTATTTTCTTCCTTTTCCCACTTCTTCCTTCATTTTCAGAGCCAGCAAAACTGTGTGTCTTCCTGCCTTTCTTCTGTGGTCATATCTCCTTTTGACTAATTTAAGGATCTCCGTGATCATATCAGAATTCCAAGGTGTTGGTGCTAGTGGTAAAGAACCTGTCTGCCAATGCAGGAGACATAAGAGACTCAGGTTTGATCACTGGGTCAGGAAGATCCCCTAGAGGAGAAGGGTTACCATTTACTTCTCCAGGGAATCTTCCCGATCCAGGGATTGAACTCATGTCTCCTGCATTGGTAGGTAGATTCTTTACCACTGAGCCACCTTGGAAGCCCGACACAGGTCTTACTGGGCTAAAGGACTGTGTTTCTGAAAGCTCTAGGGGAGAATCTATTTTCTTCCTTTTCCCACTTCTTCCTTCATTTTCAGAGCCAGCAAAACTGTGTGTCTTCCTGCCTTTCTTCTGTGGTCATATCTCCTTTTGACTAATTTAAGGATCTCCGTGATCATATCAGAATTCCAAGGTGTTGGTGCTAGTGGTAAAGAACCTGTCTGCCAATGCAGGAGACATAAGAGACTCAGGTTTGATCACTGGGTCAGGAAGATCCCCTAGAGGAGAGCATGGCAACCCACTCCAGTATTCTTGCCTGGAGAATCCCATGGACAGAGGAGTCTGGCAGGCTACAGTCCATGGGGTTGCAAAGAGTCAGACATGACTGAGTGACTTAGCATGCATGCACAGCGATTATATCAGGCATTCCCAATTATCATTGAGGATAATCTTTCTATTTTAAGGTCAGCTGATTAGCAACCTAAATTCCATCTTCAACTTTATTTTCCCTTTTCCATGTAGCATAACATATTCATAGGTTCCAAGGACAGAGATATCTCTTGAGGTGGAAATGGTCATTATTCTGCTTAATATGGCCATGAACTTAACCACTTCCTGGTGCCTCAGACAGTAAAGAATCTGCCTGTAATGTGAGAGGCCCAGGTTCTATCCCTGGTTTGGGAAGATCCCCTGGAGAAGGAAATGGCAACCCACTACAGTCGTCTTCCCTGGAAAATTCCATGGATGGAGAAGCCTGGCAGGCTATATAGTCCATAGGGTTGCAAAAAGTTGGACATGACTGAGTGACTACATTTTACTTGATTCCAGTGAATCAAACAGCTGCTATCTGCTACCTCTTAGGGGAGCAGGAAAAGTTTTCTCTTCTCTTGTGTCCTCTAGAGAAGTCATTTCTTTTGGTTCCCAGCAGGATCAAGTTACAGAATTAAAATCTACAGATATATGCTAACAGGTCTTCCATTTACAGGCTACTGTTTAAAAATTCTCATCTTATCACAGCTGCTATTTGCAAATAGGCATGATTTGCTTTTGAACTATCCAAATAAATGATGTTATCTTTTTAAAGATACTATGTAATCCAATTTAGTGGCCATTATAGTGGCAAAAACATCAAAAAGGAAACCATCATGATACTGATTTGGGGCAAACCACTTACAATCTTTGTGTTTCCATGGCTCAACTATAACAAGCAGTTTTTAACAGAAACTACAAAGGTCCTGTGCAACCCCACTCTTTAAAAGTTTATGGTATATGCTATCAAACACAGATTTCCTATAAAGATCTTGAGTCATTTTCCTTACACATCAATGAATCTAATGCTCCCCAATTTTGAAATACTGACAGGCTGTAGTATGTCTGGGAAAAACAAGCAAATTATAACTTAGTTCATAAAAACAACACCCAACATGATTCTTACAGTGATTCCCTGTTTTTTTGAATTTTCCCTTAAACCTCTGGAAATATCTTTATTTTTAAAACTACTGGGATGACCCAGACAGATGATATGGGGAGAGAGGTGGGAGGGGGGTTCAGGATTGGGAACTCATGTACTCATGTCAATGTATGGCAAAACCAATACAGTATTGTAAAGTAAAATTTTTTTAAAAATAAAGTAGACACAAAAATTAAATAAATAAATAAATAAAAACAGATCTTAAATAAAAAAAAAAAA
The DNA here is from genome assembly GCA_006410655.1 of Kobus ellipsiprymnus. Lineage (NCBI taxonomy): Eukaryota > Metazoa > Chordata > Mammalia > Artiodactyla > Bovidae > Kobus > Kobus ellipsiprymnus. The sequence continues at coordinate 284,780 of SJYR01001017.1, forward strand.
AAACTACACTAGATAGTTCAGGTAGAATTAAGATAACTTTGTGTCCTTCTTCTAAACACAAACTAAGTGATGCAGTGAGTGGGCAATGCAGCAGGGCAGCCAATCTACAGACTAGGGTTGGGCCACATATTCAGTTATTTCCACATAACATCTAGCCCCTGAATATCCTTCCAAAGTGCAAATCCACAATTTGAAAATCTAGACGGCAGTGAACTGGAACCCCAAGAGGGCCTTCTGAAAGTATAATTTGTTGGACACTTCTAAAGTAAGAAATAACTCTGATATTACTACCCTTTCAATTTCTGCACATGGACTACTCTTGGTTCAGCATACTTATCATGCTTGTAAGCACACATAGTTCCCACCTAAGAGAATATTCTGAGTGTATTTGTACAATGTATTAGGTTTCTATTGATGCTATTAGTAACAAATGACTACTAACTTAGGGGCTTAACTAGCACTCATGTATTATCTCACAGTGTCTGTGCTTCAGAAATATTAGCAAAACAGAAAATATTTGGGTTTTGACATGAGTCCAAAGTCAAGGTGCTCTCAAGCCTATGCTCCATTCTGGAGGTTCTATGGCTGTTCACAGAATTCAGTTCTATGCAGTTGCAGGACTAACTTTCCATTTTCTTTCTGGCTTTCTGCCCAGGGTTGTTGTCTTCTTCTGGATGCCACCTGCATTCCTTGGCTTTGGTTCCTTTCTTCCAACTTCCATGCCAGCAAGTAAGGTTGAATCTTTTCAAGTTTGAATCTCTGACCTCTCCTTGTGCCAAATCTCTTCCCTGTCTTCCTTTTCTGCTGCATCTCTCTGACATTTTTATCTTCCTCTGCTGCTCTTAAAGGTCAGTGTGATTATACTAGATCCAGGATAATCTACTTATTTAAGGTCAGTTGATATGTACTCTTAATTTCATCTGCAAAATCCTTTCCCAGCAGTACATAAGTACATAGACTCGTATTTGATTGAATAACCACAGGATGGGAATCTTGAGGTATCGCTTTCAGAATTCTTCCTACCACACATAGGAATTAAATTTAAGATTTTATTTTCATTTTTACAGTGCCTCGCAAACTCACTTTTGCAACAGAAACATGATAAAATAAATCAGAGAAATAAAACTGTACACCTAAGTACTGATTTGTTATTGGTAGTATACACTCAGTTGGATGTTTTTATTTCTATGCTCGGCAGGATGCTTGCTTTCCACGTTCCTGTGGACAGACTTTGCACTCTAGGGTGTGTGCATAGACTTAGAGAACTGTATATAATTTAACTCAGCATTCAGTTTAGTCACCCAGTCATGTCTGACTCTTTGCAATCCCATGGACTGCAGCACGCCAGGCTTCCCTGTCCATCACCAACTACCAAAGCCTACTCAAACTCATGTCTATCAATCAGTGACACCATCCAATCATCTCATCCTCTGTTATCCCCTTCTCCTTCTGCCCTCAATCTTTCCCAGCATCAGGGTCTTTTCCAATGAGTCAGTTCTTCACATCAGGTGGCCAAAGTATTGGAGTTTCAGCTTCAACATCAGTCCTTCCAGTGAATATTCAGGAGTTATTTCCTTAAGAGTGACTAAAGGAAAAGTTGTTATTTCCTCTAGGATTAACTCATTTTCCCCAAGGGTTGCTTATCAAGGCCCTAGTGGCATGTTATTTTATTATTATTGTCACTGGTTGTCAGATATATTGTTCTCCACATCTTTAACTCTTGCCCGTCTGTATTTACACCTCCTGGTAGCGGATGCTGTATTTTCTACCCAGAAGAAAATAACTGGGTATCTTCAGCATTTCCCCTTTGCTACTGATACTCTCTATACATTCAGAAAACAAAGATCATGGCATCCGGTCCCATCACTTCATGGGAAATAGATGGGGAAACGGTAGAAACAGTGTCAGACTTTATTTTTTTGGGCTCCAAAATCACTGCAGATGATGACTGCAGCCATGAAATTAAAAGACGCTTACTCCTTGGAAGAAAAGTTATGACCAACCTAGATAGTATATTCAAAAGCAGAGACATTACCTTGCCGACTAAGGTCCGTCTAGTCAAGGCTATGGTTTTTCCAGTGGTCATGTATGGGTGTGAGAGTTGGACTGTGAAGAAGGCTGAGCACGGAAATTGATGCCTTTGAACTGTGGTGTTGGAGAAGACTCTTGAGAGTCCCTTGGACTGCAAGGAGATCCAATCAGTCCATTCTGAAGGAGATCAATCCTGGGATTTCTTTGGAAGGAATGATGCTAAAGCTGAAACTCCAGTACTTTGGCCACCTCATGCGAAGAGTTGATTCATTGGAAAAGACTCTGATGCTGGGAGGGACTGGGGGCAGGAGGAGTAGGGGGCGACCCAGGATGAGATGGTTGGATGGCATCACAGACACGATGGACGTGAGTCTGAGTGAACTCCGGGAGCTGGTGACGGACAGGGAGGCCTGGCGTGCTGCAATTCATGGGGTTGCAAAGAGTCAGACACAACTGAGCGACTGAACTGAACTGAACTGATATGCTCAATCATCACATTGATTTTCTTTCTAACTTTAGAACAACAGTTTTACTGAGGTATGATTTCTGCTTGTAAAGATTGTCATGTGCCTTATGCTCACAGATTAAATTTCAGTCAATGTTTTGAGTGAATTACTGTTCCCACCAGTTGACCCTTGCTGAACACTTTTGGATTTATTTATTGGATTTATTTATGTATTATTTATTTATTTATTCTAATTTGGCTCTTCTGGCTGAGGTCTCTGTTTTCCAGGCTTTTCCTATATGTACCCAATTGAAGAAGGTTTGAAGTAAGCCTTGTTCACATTTCTAGTTCTCTAGTTCTACCAGTTTCAGCAAAGTCATGTATTAAAAGGACCAGTCTAACTTTCTCCTTGCTCCCTCACCTGGATTAACCCAGAAAGGACAAGTGTAATAAAATTGATAAGTGAGTGATAAAGAACTTGGCAACTGTGACTCATCCCCTGGCTAAGGATAGTGCATTCTTTTCATTTTTGGTTGGGCTGGGTTTTTGTTGCTGCTCCCAGGCTTTCTCTCTAGTTGTGGCGATCAGGCGTGCCTCTTTGTCGCAGTGCATGGATTTCTCATTGTGGAGCACGGGCTCTAGGGCACAAGGGCTTCAGTAGTTGTAGCTCCAGGCTCAAGACCACAGGCTCAGCAGCTGTGGCGCACAGGCTTAGTTGCTCCACAGCACGTGGGATCCTCTTGGACCAAGGATTGAACCCGTGTCTCCCTGCACTGATAGGTGGATTCTTATCCACTGTGCCAACAGGGAAGTCCAGGATAGTGCATTCTGTTATGTTCTCCAGTCCTACAGAAATCCTACTGGGGCAAGTCTGTAGTTTGGGATGGACAAGTTCATCTAGGAGAACAAATATTAGGAAGCCACATAATATACTTCTATTATTGTGGTCACATATAGAGGTCATGTCCTGCAAATCAGTTTCAGTAGTAATAAAGCTAAAGTTTTGTTCTCCATCTGCTTGACTCCTTGATTATTTTCAGTTAGTTTGTAACTCACAAGGAAAGAAAAGCAGTGATAAATTATGACCCCTCAAAACCTAGCAGTATCTGACATATGCTCTGATTTTTTTTCACCTCCTCTGCCACATACTCCATTTATTCAATTTGTACTCCTGTTATTATTTTTCTTCCCCTCCCAGGTGTTACAAAATCCCACTGCCTGATAGCTAAGTGCCTGATTTTTTGATCCCCTGATATTTTTCCCAATGACTAGCACAATGACTGTGAAGAAGGCCGAGCACCGAAGAACTGATGCTTTTGAACTGTGGTGTTGGAGAAGACTCTTGAGAGTCCCTTGGACTGCAAGGAGATCCAACCAGTCCATTGTGAAGGGGATCAACCCTGGGATTTCTTTGGAAGGAATGGCGCTGAAGCTGAAACTCCAGTACTTTGGCCACCTCATGCAAAGAGTACTCATTGGAAAAGACTTTTTGCTGGGAGGGACTGGGGACAGGAGGAAGGGGACAACCGAGGATGAGATGGCTGGATGGCATCACTGACTTGATGGACGTGAGTCTGAGTGAACTCCGGGAGATGGTGATGGACAGGGAGGCCTGGCGTGCTGCGATTTATGGGGTGGCAAAGAGTCGGACACAACTAAGCGACTGAACTGAACTGAGCACAATGCCTGGCACACAGTCAAAATTCACTAGATATACTTCTATTACCTCCATTAAAACTGAAAGTCAATGTTGTCTTGGGTATAGCCTGCCTGAGAAATGGACACTGTCTGCTTATGTTATCAAATAAATTATTTTATTAGTCTTCTACTTTAGCTTAGTTTGAAATTTAGTTATTTTCCTTCTAAACCATTTTAATTTCTTTCCATTTAATTGACCATGTGAAAAGAGGAAGGACTCTTTATCAAACAACTCTAAATATATGTATGTATGTGTACATATATATATATATATGTATGTATTTTTAAAAAAGTAATCCTCTTACATTTTTTATCCTGTGTTCTTCAAGCACCTCCTTATAGTGCTGTTGCTCTAATGTGAGTTTATCTCTATGGCTCTGTTCCATATGGCACCAACAAAATCGTTTTACTCTGAAAGTTCTTACAGCATGCATTACTCCTTGTTTAAAAAAAAATCAACACATATGAAGAATATTAGGCAAATAACTTCATTAGATTCATGAAGTTTCTTTTGAAACAGTATCTTAGTATATCCTTAACTTCTGAGATTGGTTCTATTCTACACTCTATACCAGTTCACCAAGCCACCATCATTCCCTCATCACAGCTTTATTTTTTTTTAAGGCTTTAATCATCACAAGTATAATGATCAGTAAAACTTCAGTCAGTACTAGCTTTTCACCTTCAATGTTTCTTACACTTAAATATATTCAGACTTCTGAAATCAGTGTGTTAACAGAATTACATCATTCCTCCTGCCAGGAGTTTGTTTTAATGCTACTTCAAGCTAAAATTAATTACATGAAAGTTTAAGTCCCTCCAATAAGCTGATCCTAATTTGGTTTATCCTTCTCTCTATATATCTGTTAGCTTTATTTGAGGCAGTCATGGCTTTGTTGATCCTCCTTTCATGCACATATCCAAATATACATCAAGGTTTAAAGCCTGATTGTAGGCATTTTTCCTTCCTCAGCATGGCTTGTGCCAAATGCATATCTTGTGTTTTCTCAAGAAATAACACTCTCTGGGAATTTCTCAGGAGTTAAAAATAATCATTTGGATTAGGGGAGAAGAAACTCAAATCTTAAGGCAATGTAGTTAAATAGCCAATCATCCCAGTATCCATATTAAATATGTGACTTCACTCATATTAACTTTATTCAAATTAACTTTTCACTAAGGGTTGCATAATGTAATAAGTACTTTACACAAATGAGATATCATGGAAAGAAAATTGGAGCTAGATATTTAAAAATACTGACATTACTAAAAAATGTAAAATATGGGTAATTATCATACATATTTCAACAATCTGGACCCCACAAACATTTTTCATGAATGCTTTACTTGGAAAGACTGTAATTCTCAAAAATTCTAAAGTTACATAAAAATAAGAGGAAAACACACAAAAAATTCCACCCACATAGCAACATGATCTTCACTTCCTACACATCTTTAGTGCATGTAAAATTCATTCACAGAAACAAGGAAAATAAATACTTAGATCTGGAGTATCTAGCTTAAAGTATAAAGTAATTTTTCAAATAATGTCTTTAAAATAAATCATAAAGATTTCAAGGCTATATGTGTATTTAGTGGTAGATGTCAAAATGTTATTGTCAATTACTCGTTTCTGTTGATCTGAATTATCAAGAGGTTTATTTGTAGACTATTTGAAATGTCCTTCAAGCAAATAGCCCTAATGTGTCTGCTTACATTATGTAGATTTTTTAAAAATAAAAGATATCAAAGAGTAGGATATGTGCTCTTTGATTGCATTTGGGATTCAGCTAGTTATTTTATGTTTTCAGTTTATGTTCTATATGTACACTGATTGACAATTTAACATGATAAGCAGCCACACTTATGTGAAACCTGAAGCTTTACAGGATGTTTTTTAAATGGGAATGAATTTACGGAGAACTCTAGACAGAGAATAATAAAATTCTTCTTAGGTAAAAGGTATAAAAATGCCATAATGAAACAAAATCTCAAGATGTCCCTAACAGCATGACTTCCAATGCTTTTATCTTAAAAGTTCTTTATAAGGTAAGCATTACTCAAAGAGCTTGAGCAATAGGGCTTCCTAGTATATTATATAAGAGATTATGAACTATATATGTTTTAATTGATGAGGCAACAATATTAAAATATTATTTATTAAGCAGTTGAAGACTGAGAATTGTTTGCCCAAAACTGTGACTTTAAAGTAACTACATTTCTCTGATAATGAGTGATGTTGAGCATCTTTTCATGTGTTTGTTAGCCATCTGTATGTCTTCTTTGGAGAAATGTCTGTTTAGTTCTTTGGCCCATTTTTTGATTGGGTCATTTATTTTTCTGGAATTGAGCTTCAGGAGTTGCTTGTATATTTTTGAGATTAGTTGTTTGTCAGTTGCTTCATTTGCTATTATTTTTTCCCATTCTGAAGGCTGTCTTTTCACCTTGCTTATAGTTTCCTTTGTTGTGCAGAAGCTTTTAAGTTTAATTAGGTCCCATTTGTTTATTTTTGCTTTTATTTCCAATATTCTGGGAGGTGGGTCATAGAGGATCCTGCTGTGATTTATGTCAGAGAGTGTTTTGCCTATGTTCTCCTCCAGGAGTTTTATAGTTTCTGGTCTTATGTTTAGATCTTTAATCTATTTCGAGTTTATTTTTGTGTATGGTGTTAGAAAGTGTTCTAGTTTCATTCTTTTACAAGTGGTTGGCCAGTTTTCCCAGCACCACTTGTTAAAGAGATTGTCTTTACTCCATTGTATATTCTTGCCTGCTTTGTCAAAGATAAGGTATCTATAGGTGCATGGATTTATCTCTTGGCTTTCTATTTTGTTCCATTAATCTATATTTCTGTCTTTGTGCCAGTACCATACTGTCTTGATGACTGTGACTTTGTAGTAGAGCCTGAAGTCAGGCAAGAAAAGATACTCAACGTCACTCATTATCAGAGAGTGATAAATCAAAACCACAATGAGGTACCATTTCATGCCAGTCAGAATGGCTGCTATCCAAAAGTCTACAAGCAAAAAATGCTGGAGAGGGTGTGGAGAAAAGGGAACCCTCTTACACTGTTGGTGGGAATGCAAACTAGTACAGCCACTATGGAGAACGGTGTGGAGATTCCTTAAAAAACTGGAAATAGAACTGCCTTATCACCCAGCAATCCCACTGCTGGGCATACACACTGAAGAAACCAGAATTGAAAGAGACACGTGTACCCCAATGTTCACTGCAACACTGTTTATAATAGCCAGGACATGGAAGCAACCTAGATGTACATCAGCAGATGAATGGATAAGAAAGCTGTGGTCCATATACACAATGGAGTATTACTGAGCCATTAAAGAGAATACATTTGTATCAGTTCTAATGAGGTGGATGAAACTGGAGCTGATTATACAGAGTGAAGTAAGCCAGAAAGAAAAACACCAATACAGTATACTAACGCATACATATGGAATTTAGAAAGATGGTAACAATAATTCTTTATGTGAGACAGCAAGAGACACAGATGTATAGAACAGTCTTTTGGACTCTGTGGGAGAGGGAGAGGGTGGGATGACTTGCGAGAATGGCATTGAAACATGTATAATATCATATATGAAATGAATCACCAGTCCAGGTTCGATGCATGATCCAGGATGCTTGGGGCTGGTGCACTGGGATGACCCAGAGGGATGGTATGGGGAGGGAGGAGGGAGGGAGGTTCAGGATGGGGAACATGTGTATACCCATGGTGGATTCATGTTGATGTATGGCAAAACCAATACAATATTGTAAAGTAATTAGCTTCCAATTAAAAGAAATAAATTTATAAAAAATAAAATAAAGTAACTACAATTCTAACTTAACCTTCTGTCAGTAATTGACAATTTAAACTTAGTACTAAAGTCACCTGTTAGATATACTAAATCCTTACCACTGATATTAGAATAATGTTTGCCTTACCATTTTGCTGTATCTGACATGAAAGTATTTAGGAAATCTAAAAGTCATGAGTAAAAAAGTTAACAAGGCAGGAGATAAGTTATTTTAAAGTCACATGTGCTAGAAATTAACTCATTTATTCATTCATGAGTCTATTTAGTTATCTACAATTTTAAGTTGAGATTTTAATTGAGATTGTTAAAGATTCACATGAAGATATAAGGAGTAATACAGAGACATCCCATGTACACACTACCTAATTTTCTCCAATGATATCATTTTAAAAAACCATTACTCAGTTTCACAACCAGGATATTGTCTTTGATAGGTACTACCTGTTTTATTCAGATCTTCTCAGTTTAGCTTCTTCTCATTTGTGTATGTGTGTTTATTAAACTCTCTACAATTCTGTCATCTCTATAGGTATAAATATTCACCACCACAAAAACCTGTCCTCTTGCCTTTTATATGTTTTATGTGTATGTAAGTTTTCATTTCTGCTTTATTGACTATGCCAAAGC
>SJYR01001017.1:294053-307592 GCA_006410655.1 Kobus ellipsiprymnus
TTGTGATAATTCTAACATGTCATATCACTTGATGCTCATAACTTGAAACTTTAATCACATAGGTCCTAAAAGCTGACAGTTTCTTTAACACTTTTTCAAATAGTGAGAAACTTAAGAGTTACCAGGCCATGATTGATTTAATGTGAAAATCCTTCATTAAATATGGCTTCTTAAAAATTCAATACAAGAGTAGGTGAAAGAAGTCTGTCTTCTCTTTCCAGAGTTACGCCAAATGTACCATGAATGAGGAGGTTTGATTTGTGGGGACAAGTTTGTTTCTGTTAATCAATAAGCAGGGTCTCTTTGTTGGCTGGAAACAGAAGGAAGTGTTCTATCTTCAAAAAGGGCAACCAGAGAGAGATTATGGGATAAGTCATTTGGACAGTTGCCCAGTGCTGTAATCTATAAGGATTGTCAGAATATCATTGGAAGGCAATGATGCGGAAAGCATCTTATGTACCAGGATTACCCTTGAGGGAGAACATATTTTATAGTTGAAGGGGATCCTTTAATAAGTCATTATTAGTATTGGGGTAAGTGAGAGAAGAGGGAGAGTGAGGATGGTAGGGAGTGAAGAGAAACCACCAAAATGATCACTTAGGAGACTTCTAGACAGGAGAGGTACAAGGCATTTTTATTTCTATCCCCAGACATGGGCCTTCCCGGGTGTTCAGATGGTAAAGAATCTGCCTACAAGGTGGGAGATCTGGGTTTGATTCCTGGGTTGGTAAGATCTCCTGGAGAAAGGAATGGCAACCCACTCCAGTATTCTGGGCTGGAGAATCCCATTGACAGAGGAGTCTGGACAGCTATAGTTCATGGGGTCGCAAAGAGTTGGACATGACTGAGTGACTGACATTTTCACTTTACCAGACACACACACAAACACAACACATTGGTTAGTAATATTAGGAATTGCTACAGGCAGTTCTTTCCCATCATCCCTTCATTAATCACTAAATAAATCTTCATAACCTTAAGCTCTGAACTAGGTAAATATTAAAAACTACTTTAAAGATGATACCTTTTGGGGGTTAAGCTCCAAGGCCAACACCATCTTTTCTCCAAATTTAGACTTAGCTGATGGGCAGTTTCATCCAAAATCCATGAAAATTTCTTGCTTAACAATAACAAATCTGATTTCTTGAAAAGTATTTTCATGATTAGAAATTATATACTTTTATTCTCAGCAGGAATTGTGCTAAATCCTTTAGGAAAAAACTTTAATCATTACTTCAACCATAGGTGATGTACATATGTTAAGAATGTAACAAGATTTGAGCACAGTTCAGATCTGACCTAGAGTGGTTGGCACTTTGGCAGTTTCAATGTATTTTAGGAAACAGCCTTAATTTAGGTTCCATAACCCAGTTACAGTCTTCGCCACCTAGTGTATTAGGAAGAAATGTTGATCTGAATTGGGTCATATGAGTGATTGCACGTTTGGTTTTATAAGAAACTACAAAACTAATTTTGAGAGTGGCTGTATCATTTTAAAATCCTCACCAACAATATACAATTTTTCCAGTTCCTCTGAATCTTCACCAGTATCTAGTGTAAAGAATTGAGACTCAGAGTTTAAGAAGACTTAACAAGGCTCTATACTTAGCATTTTATAACCTAGCCAGACCAGCAATCTTTCAGGTTGCATTTATATTATGAGAACTATGGAGCAAAGGAAGTCCATTTTCAGAGAGAGAAGACAATGAAGAGAACAGAAGAGAAGCAGTGACTGCTGGAGAGAGGAAACTAATAACACGTCAGTCTTGGGCCTGACGACTCTTCCTGAAGATGTGTGCCCCGTCCTTTCTGTAACATGGATTCTATGAGATATTTCAGTATATTTTCCCCCTCTTAACCTAGGTAGTTGTTATAGCAAAAAATAAAACAACACAAACATTTCTTCCTAATACACTAGGTGGCAAAGACTGTAACTGGGTTATGGAACCTAATTTAAGGCTGTTTCCTAAAATACATTGAAACTGCCAAAGTGCCAACCACTCTAGGTCAGATCTGAACTGTGCTCAAATCTTGTTACATTCTTAACATATGTACATCACCTATGGTTGAAGTAATGATTAAAGTTTTTTCCTAAAGGATTTAGCACAATTCCTGCTGAGAATAAAAGTATATAATTTCTAATCATGAAAATACTTTTCAAGAAATCAGATTTGTTATTGTTAAGCAAGAAATTTTCATGGATTTTGGATGAAACTGCCCATCAGCTAAGTCTAAATTTGGAGAAAAGATGGTGTTGGCCTTGGAGCTTAACCCCCAAAAGGTATCATCTTTAAAGTAGTTTTTAATATTTACCTAGTTCAGAGCTTAAGGTTATGAAGATTTATTTAGTGATTAATGAAGGGATGATGGGAAAGAACTGCCTGTAGCAATTCCTAATATTACTAACCAATGTGTTGTGTTTGTGTGTGTGTCTGGTAAAGTGAAAATGTCAGTCACTCAGTCATGTCCAACTCTTTGCGACCCCATGAACTATAGCTGTCCAGACTCCTCTGTCAATGGGATTCTCCAGCCCAGAATACTGGAGTGGGTTGCCATTCCTTTCTCCAGGAGATCTTACCAACCCAGGAATCAAACCCAGATCTCCCACCTTGTAGGCAGATTCTTTACCATCTGAACACCCGGGAAGGCCCATGTCTGGGGATAGAAATAAAAATGCCTTGTACCTCTCCTGTCTAGAAGTCTCCTAAGTGATCATTTTGGTGGTTTCTCTTCACTCCCTACCATCCTCACTCTCCCTCTTCTCTCACTTACCCCAATACTAATAATGACTTATTAAAGGATCCCCTTCAACTATAAAATATGTTCTCCCTCAAGGGTAATCCTGGTACATAAGATGCTTTCCGCATCATTGCCTTCCAATGATATTCTGACAATCCTTATAGATTACAGCACTGGGCAACTGTCCAAATGACTTATCCCATAATCTCTCTCTGGTTGCCCTTTTTGAAGATAGAACACTTCCTTCTGTTTCCAGCCAACAAAGAGACCCTGCTTATTGATTAACAGAAACAAACTTGTCCCCACAAATCAAACCTCCTCATTCATGGTACATTTGGCGTAACTCTGGAAAGAGAAGACAGACTTCTTTCACCTACTCTTGTATTGAATTTTTAAGAAGCCATATTTAATGAAGGATTTTCACATTAAATCAATCATGGCCTGGTAACTCTTAAGTTTCTCACTATTTGAAAAAGTGTTAAAGAAACTGTCAGCTTTTAGGACCTATGTGATTAAAGTTTCAAGTTATGAGCATCAAGTGATATGACATGTTAGAATTATCACAATTTGTAAATAATGCTTTTTTTTCTCTTTTTTATTTTTTAAATTATGAAAGTATAAGAACATATTTACATGAGATTTGGAACATATAGAACAAAGCTACATATAGTTCCACCATATACTACAATTATTTTTAAGTAGAATAATTATGACTTTTAGTTGGAATTTTAATATTAAACTCTCAAAAATTAATAAAATGAATATACAGAAAAGTAGAAGGGTACAGTCTACCTGAAAAGCACCATGAACCAATTCAACATAATTAAGATTTATACAATTTTCACACAACAGCAGGATACAAATTTTATTCAAGTTCCCATAGACTATAAGACTATAAACTAGGAGACATTGGATCATATCCAGGGACATAAAACAAGGTGCAAAATTCAGGATCTAAAGGTAATGAAATCACACAGTCTGTTCTCTTATCACTGTGGGATTACATTAGAAATCAATATTTAAAGATATTTGAAAATAACCCACATATTTTCAAGTTCAATGTAATATTTACCAAGAGAGATCTTTGACTTAGCCATTGAAAGTCTCAATAAAGTTAGAAGACTGAAAAAAACATGGAGGGTGACTGCAGAGAAGAAAATAAATACTCTGCTGAAAAACAAACAAAGCAAAAACAGGGAATTGGCATATGATACAATATTATTAACTAACATACTGATTTTGCTCAAATTTCATAAAATTTTATGCTAAAAATCATGTCCATTATCTGCTTTCATTTCTTATTCAAGATTCCATATTGTATTTAGTTTCAATGAGCAGCTGCAGCTGCATGCAACAAATTCTGATAAATTCTCTCTTCATTTTTGTTCTGTTACAAAAATTTTCTGGTTTTCCTTGTCATGACTTCTTAAATACACCCATCATTTAAAATTGGACATTTAATTTCCAAATACACAGGGTTTTTAAAGTATATTTGACATGAATTTCTCATTTAATCCTGCATTTTAAACTTTCATGTTTCTCATTTATTGCCTAATTTAAGGACAGTAAGTACAACATTGCTTGTTCAGCAAATGATGACATTCTCACCAAGTCAGTCTGTTTCCCTAATGAAATTCCACAAGGTAAAATGTACTTCATTGGATACATGGGAAAAGTTAATTGTAGGGTCAAGTTTGACCTACTGTAGCATTTCTACAATTTTTTTGCAGAAGGAACAGTTGTTGATGGTCTATGTCCACATCTAAACAAACAACACAAACAATAGTGACATGAGTCCTTGTATTTATAAGTGAAAATTAAAATGGATAAACAACAAGGACCCACTGTATAGCACACGGAACTCTGTTCAATGTTATGTGGCGGCCTGGACAGAAGGGAAGGTTGGGGGAGAATGGATACATGTATATATGTGTGTGGCTGAGTCCCTCTGCTGTTCACTTGAATCTACCACGACATTGCACAGGCTGTAGCCCAATACAAAATAAAATTTTTGTTTGTTTGTCTGTTTGTTTGTTTTTTTTTTTTGAAGGCCAAAAACGAGCACTTCCATTTTCTCAGATAATGTTGAGAAATTTCAGAGGGCATGGTCTAAACAGGTTTCTCAGGACCTTCTCTCCCACTGCTTGGCCATAATATAATGTTGCTTTGGGGGGCACTAAGAAAGAAGTGTGGCCAGCACCAGTTTTGGAGCATTGCAGGCCTCTACTGTCTGCCACTGCTCTTTCTCTTCCAGTTTCCATTGAAGGGACTCTATTAGACCTCGGTATTTCATCTTCTGTGTGGGACACACATTCATTTAATTTTTCAACACAGAGCAGAGAGCCAGAGCTTTTATGATAACAGGCTATAGCAAATGGAATTAAAAGACAGACAACCTCTGCAATGACCTCATACATTTGCAGATGGATTCACTTCCATGGCTGGCTGCCTGCTTCATGTGACAAAGACCATTTCCCCCATCATCTGATGTATCATCATGCTTTAAAATGAAAGCTAAACCTATTATGGGAATCAATTCGTAATCCTTGCCCATTATCATTTCATGCTCTCAAATGTATCTCAATAGGATATTGAGAGTGGAAATGTCAAGGTGTCAGCAAAGCAATCACATGGAAGCACCACACCAATAGATGTCACAGAGTTGGGGTTATTTTTATACATCAACCCCAGGTCTCCTACACTGCAGGCAGAGTCTTTGCCAGAGTCTTTACTAACAGTCTGAGCCACCAAGCAAATTCACATTAAACCACAAGATATAAATGTGACATTCCAGATTAAAAAAAAAAAAAAAAAAACTATTCAACTCTTTCTTATTAAGAGTATAAATCATATACTTGAATTTCAACAAGATTTATACTAGTAAACATAAATACAGTGAAAGTAAGTGTATTTATAAATTTCAGTTCAGTTGCTTAGTCATGTCTGACTCTTTGCGACCCCATGGACTGCAGCTCACCAGGCCTCCCTGTACATCACAAACTCCTGGAGTCTACTCAAACTCATGTCCACTGAGTCGGTGATGCTATCCAACCATCTCTTCCTCTGTCGTCCCCTTCTCCTCCCACCTTCAGTTTTTCCCAGCATCAGGGTCTTTTAAAATGAGTCAGTTCTTCGCATCAGGTGGCAAAGTACTGGAGTTTCAGCTTCAGCATCAGTTCTTCCAATGAATATTCAAGAATGATTTCCTTTAGGACAGGCTGGATCTTCTTGCAGTCCAAGGGACTCTCAAGAGTCTCCTCCAACACCACAGTTCAAAAGCATCAATTCTTCAGCACTCAGCTTTCTTTATAGTCCAACTCTCACTTCCATACATGACTATTGGAAAAACCATAGCCTTGACTAGATAGACCTTTGCTGACAAAGTAATGTCTCTGCTTTTTAATATGCTATCTAGGTTGGTCATAACTTTCCTTCCATGGCATAAGCATCTTTTAATTTCAAGACTGCAGTCATCATATGCAGTGATTTTGGAGCCCCCCAAAATAAAGTCTGCCACTGTTTCCACTGTTTCCCCATATATTTCCCATGAAGTGATGGGACCAACTGTCATGATCTTAGTTTTCTGAATGTTGCACTTTAAGCCAACTTTTTCACTCTCCTTTTTCACTTTCATCAAAAGGCTCCTCAGTTCCTCTTCACTTTTTGCCATAAGGGTGGTGTCATCTGCATATCTGAGGTTATTGATATTTCTCCTGCAATCTTTATTCCAGCTTGTGCTTTATCCAGCCCAGAGTTTCTCATGATGTACTCTGCATATAAGTTAAATAAGCAGATGACAATATAGTCTTGACATACTCCTTTTCCTATTTGTAACCAGTCTGTTATTCCATGTCCAGTTCTAACTTTTGCTTCCTGACCTGCATACAGGTTTCTCAAGAAGCAGGTCAGGTTGTCTGGTATTCTGATCTCTTTCAGAATTTTCCACCGTTTCTTATGACCCACATAGTCAAAGGCTTTGGCATAGTCAATAAAGCATAAATAGATGTTTTTCTGAAACTCTCTTGCTTTTTCGATGATCCAACAGATGTTGGCATTTTGATCTCTGGTTCCTCTGCCTTTTCTAAAACCAGCTTGAACATTTGGAAGTTCATGGTTCACATATTGTTGAAGGCTGGCCTGGAGAATTTTGAGCATTACTTTACTAGTGTATGAGATGAGTGCAAATGTGTAGTAGTTTGAGCATTCTTTGGCATTGCCTTTCTTTGGAATTGGAATGAAAACTGACCTTTTCCTGTCCTGTGGCAACTGCTGAGTTTTGCAAATTTGCTGGCACATTGAGTGTAGCACTTTCACAGCGTTATCTTTTAGGATTTGAAATAGCATAATTGAAATTCCATCACTTCCAGGAGCTTTGTTCATAGTGAAGCTGCCTAAGGACTACTTGACTTCACATTCCAGGATGTCTTGCTCTAGGTGAATGATCATACCATCATGATTATCTGGGTCATGAAGATCGTTTTTGTATAGTTCTTCTGTGTATTCTTGCCATCTCTTCTTAATATCTTCTGCTTCTTTTGTCTACAATGTGGGAGATCTGGGTTCGGTCCCTGGGTTGGGAAGTTCCTTGGAGAAGGAAATAGCAACCCACTCCAGTACACTTGCCTAGAAATCCTATGGACGGAGGAGCCTGGTGTCCATGGGGTCGCAAAGAGTTGGACACTACTGAGCGACTTCACTTTCACTTTCTGTGTATTCTTGCCACCTCTTCTTAATATCTTCTGCTTCTAGCTGGCCTGGAGAATTTTGAGCATTACTTTACTAGTGTATGAGATGAGTGCAAATGTGTAGTAGTTTGAGCATTCTTTGGCATTGCCTTTCTTTGGAATTGGAATGAAAACTGACCTTTTCCTGTCCTGTGGCAACTGCTGAGTTTTGCAAATTTGCTGGCACATTGAGTGTAGCACTTTCACAGCGTTATCTTTTAGGATTTGAAATAGCATAATTGAAATTCCATCACTTCCAGGAGCTTTGTTCATAGTGAAGCTGCCTAAGGACTACTTGACTTCACATTCCAGGATGTCTTGCTCTAGGTGAATGATCATACCATCATGATTATCTGGGTCATGAAGATCGTTTTTGTATAGTTCTTCTGTGTATTCTTGCCATCTCTTCTTAATATCTTCTGCTTCTTTTGTCTACAATGTGGGAGATCTGGGTTCGGTCCCTGGGTTGGGAAGTTCCTTGGAGAAGGAAATAGCAACCCACTCCAGTACACTTGCCTAGAAATCCTATGGACGGAGGAGCCTGGTGTCCATGGGGTCGCAAAGAGTTGGACACTACTGAGCGACTTCACTTTCACTTTCTGTGTATTCTTGCCACCTCTTCTTAATATCTTCTGCTTCTGTTAGATAATTTTAGTTGAATATAAAATCTTACTGGATATGAGATGAAATGGTTGCATGAGAAAACTTATGTTGGGAATTTTAAGAGTCTGAATAGTTACTTATTATTGTACAGTTATCTTTGTCCATAAGCTAAGTACATGACAAAATTATATAAGATTTTTTTCCCTTAAGTTCTCTTCTATAACAATCTCTACATAGAGACTACAGCTTGTCAAGCACTTGTACTATTTTGTAATAAAAATGACATATTGTCAAATGCATCTATTAAATAAAAGCGGAAATCTAAATGCATTTTATAATACAATATTGTAATTAACCTCAATTAAAATAAATAAATTTATATTTAAAATAAAAATAAAATCAACTCTGATTCCAAATTATTAATAAAGTCTCTTCCCATTAAAAATAATACAAAAAATGAAGTTAAAAAATGCTAAGTATTTTACCATTGTGCATGCTCAGTTACTAACTTCTCTCTGAGACCCCAAAGACTGTAGCCATCAAGGGGATGCCCTCTGTCCATAGGATTTTTCAGGCAAGAATACTGGGGATACTACTCCAGGGGATCTCCCTAACCCAAGGAGATGTCTCTTTTGACTCCTGCATTGACAGGAAGATGGATGGATTCTTTACCACTAGAGCCATCTGGGAAGCCACATTTTACCCAAGGTCATCCTAATTAAAAGATGAACTAGAAATAAGAAATGAAATTTAGTAAATGTCTGCCTGACTGGGCTCTTAATATTGCAAAGTCTTCAAATTGGTATTAATATTACAACAGAGATGTCAATTCCAGCCTTCCATGCTGCCTAGTACAGATTGCATTTTATTAGTCTAAAGACACAAATGATTTGAAGTGATAATTAAAATGTTTCTTTAGTCAGTCTTATTTTATTCCTTGTCAACTGATTCAAGATCACATGCCATTGTCCAATATTACATTCCATACTTTATACATTTTTCTAATTTATTTAATACCTATAAATATTTATGGCTATTTATATTTTCAATATACCTTGGGAAGTTCTAGCAACTAATTGTAATTACCTTCAAATAGGCTTATGATATAACACAACATTTCCATTAATTTAGTAACTCAAATTCACAGGCACAAAAATTTCTAATGTAAGAGAGTTATTTCATAATTCAGATGCATATTTTTTCTTATTTTTCTTGGAAAAATGACAGTCATACCTTTCTTAAGGAACACATTAAATAGCAAAGCTAACCTGATATATTATGGATTTTGGTTTAATTCTTCTTGATAAAGGATATGAAAAAGAAGAGATCAGGGACTTCCCTGGCTAAGACTCTGTGCTCCCCACGTAAGGGGCCCAGGTTCAAGTCCTGAACAGGGAGCTAGATTCCACAAGTGTTAGTCACTCAGTTGTGTCTGACTCTTTGCATCCCCATGAACTGTAGCCCACTAGGTTCCTCTGGCCATGCAGTTCTCCAGGCAAGAATACTGAAGTGGGTTGCCATTTCCTTTTCCAGGGGATCTTCCTGACCCAGGGATCGAACCTGGGTCTCCTCTACTGCAGGCAGAGTCTTTACCACCTGAGCTACAAGGAAGCCCAAATGCCACAATTAAAAGATCTTGTATGCCTCAATGAAGACCCAATACAGCCAAATAAATAAATAATACAATACTAAAAAGAAGAGACAAAGAGACTACAGGTTGGGTATCTCCTTGGCGACATGCAGTTTTCTTTTAACTGTAATGCTTCTGCAGTCAACCAATTTCGACACACATGTTATTCAATCATCTATTATTTACTACTCGTATTGATAGGTTTAGCTTTCTACCATTGCTGCTGCTGCTGCTAAGTCGCTTCAGTCGTGTCCGACTCTGTGCGGCCCCAGAGACGGCAGCCCACCAGGCACCCCCGTCCCTGGGACTCTCCAGGCAAGAACACTGGAGTGGATTGCCATTTCCTTCTCCAATGCAAGAAAGTGAAAAGTGAAAGAGAAGTCGCTCAGTCGTGTCCGACTCCTAGCAACCCCATGGAGTGCAGCCTACCAGCCTCCGTCAATGGGATTTGCCAGGCAAGAGTACTGGAGTGGGCTTCCATTGCCTTCTCCATTATGTGCTTCTCAATTTCATACTGCCTGAAGCATTTTTATGCTATTCTTGACTTCGGAATAGGTATCTGGAATGGGTACCTGAATAAGCCTACTTAATCCATAGCTCAAATCCACACTGCTGGTTATAGTTATTTGTGGATTCATAAGGACCTTGTATCCCACTTCTGCTTTTCAGGTTCTTATTGAGTTCCCATACACAAGCCCTACTTGACAATCTAGTTCAAATAACTGGGCTCTGGTTTTGCTCCCTTGTGCTAGAATCCCAGCCTTGATACCCTGCTTATAGCATGATGGATTCAGTAGAATGGCTTTAATTTTCATCAGCCCTGCATTTCCATTCCTGAGCCACTGTCCTAGTACCCAGTCATAGGAAAATTGGGCAAACACAGACCAAAAAAATTGGTCTGATATAGATAACACTCTGCTGCTTCTTGACTGCCCAAACTCACACCTTCTCCAATAAATAGGGCGACTGTGTTTTAACAAAATATTGTTTTAACACATTATCATTCACTTGTGAATATTATTCACATGGAACAATATGCTATGTGATGCATGCATGCAAACCAATATGACTGTATGATCCATATACGTGTTTGTTTCTGTTTCCCCAATTTTCCTTTAAGAAAATTTTGCAGGGGAATTTATTTTCATTACAAAGAAACATATACATGTCACTTCCGAGGTCCTTAACCAGTAGGGTTCTGATATTCTATAAAACATGATTTACTTTATAGAAAGTCAGTATACACACAATTTGATTACGAAGTTGTTTGCACTGTGCTGACTTTTGCTTCCATTGGATTCATAATGACTGCATAATAAAATCCAAATCCTCTTAATTAGCACAAAGGCTTCTTCTCAGTTATTTATATTTCCAGCAGACTCACACAATAAATTGTTTTATTTTGTTTTGTTTTCCATTTTAGAGGTCTTAATGTCCTTGTGCTCACATTTCCATTAATTTAGTAACTCAAATTCACAGGCACAAAAATTTCTAATGTAAGAGAGTTATTTCATAATTCAGATGCATATTTTTTCTTATTTTTCTTGGAAAAATGACAGTCATACCTTTCTTAAGGAACACATTAAATAGCAAAGCTAACCTGATATATTATGGATTTTGGTTTAATTCTTCTTGATAAAGGATATGAAAAAGAAGAGATCAGGGACTTCCCTGGCTAAGACTCTGTGCTCCCCACGTAAGGGGCCCAGGTTCAAGTCCTGAACAGGGAGCTAGATTCCACAAGTGTTAGTCACTCAGTTGTGTCTGACTCTTTGCATCCCCATGAACTGTAGCCCACTAGGTTCCTCTGGCCATGCAGTTCTCCAGGCAAGAATACTGAAGTGGGTTGCCATTTCCTTTTCCAGGGGATCTTCCTGACCCAGGGATCGAACCTGGGTCTCCTCTACTGCAGGCAGAGTCTTTACCACCTGAGCTACAAGGAAGCCCAAATGCCACAATTAAAAGATCTTGTATGCCTCAATGAAGACCCAATACAGCCAAATAAATAAATAATACAATACTAAAAAGAAGAGACAAAGAGACTACAGGTTGGGTATCTCCTTGGCGACATGCAGTTTTCTTTTAACTGTAATGCTTCTGCAGTCAACCAATTTCGACACACATGTTATTCAATCATCTATTATTTACTACTCGTATTGATAGGTTTAGCTTTCTACCATTGCTGCTGCTGCTGCTAAGTCGCTTCAGTCGTGTCCGACTCTGTGCGGCCCCAGAGACGGCAGCCCACCAGGCACCCCCGTCCCTGGGACTCTCCAGGCAAGAACACTGGAGTGGATTGCCATTTCCTTCTCCAATGCAAGAAAGTGAAAAGTGAAAGAGAAGTCGCTCAGTCGTGTCCGACTCCTAGCAACCCCATGGAGTGCAGCCTACCAGCCTCCGTCAATGGGATTTGCCAGGCAAGAGTACTGGAGTGGGCTTCCATTGCCTTCTCCATTATGTGCTTCTCAATTTCATACTGCCTGAAGCATTTTTATGCTATTCTTGACTTCGGAATAGGTATCTGGAATGGGTACCTGAATAAGCCTACTTAATCCATAGCTCAAATCCACACTGCTGGTTATAGTTATTTGTGGATTCATAAGGACCTTGTATCCCACTTCTGCTTTTCAGGTTCTTATTGAGTTCCCATACACAAGCCCTACTTGACAATCTAGTTCAAATAACTGGGCTCTGGTTTTGCTCCCTTGTGCTAGAATCCCAGCCTTGATACCCTGCTTATAGCATGATGGATTCAGTAGAATGGCTTTAATTTTCATCAGCCCTGCATTTCCATTCCTGAGCCACTGTCCTAGTACCCAGTCATAGGAAAATTGGGCAAACACAGACCAAAAAAATTGGTCTGATATAGATAACACTCTGCTGCTTCTTGACTGCCCAAACTCACACCTTCTCCAATAAATAGGGCGACTGTGTTTTAACAAAATATTGTTTTAACACATTATCATTCACTTGTGAATATTATTCACATGGAACAATATGCTATGTGATGCATGCATGCAAACCAATATGACTGTATGATCCATATACGTGTTTGTTTCTGTTTCCCCAATTTTCCTTTAAGAAAATTTTGCAGGGGAATTTATTTTCATTACAAAGAAACATATACATGTCACTTCCGAGGTCCTTAACCAGTAGGGTTCTGATATTCTATAAAACATGATTTACTTTATAGAAAGTCAGTATACACACAATTTGATTACGAAGTTGTTTGCACTGTGCTGACTTTTGCTTCCATTGGATTCATAATGACTGCATAATAAAATCCAAATCCTCTTAATTAGCACAAAGGCTTCTTCTCAGTTATTTATATTTCCAGCAGACTCACACAATAAATTGTTTTATTTTGTTTTGTTTTCCATTTTAGAGGTCTTAATGTCCTTGTGCTCTCCCTTGCTCTGCATTTGCCTAGCAGACATGTCTTCCTTCTCTAAGGTAAAGCTCAAATGGCAGCATTTTAGTAAAGCTTTCCAGCACTCCTCTGAGAAAAATTAACTGCCTCACAACTGTAGAGTCTGTGTGTGGATTTTAGTATAGCATACTATAGTATGATTATAAAGGAAAATACCTTCAAGGTCCTCTGTTAGTAAATTAAAATCTTTAAAAACATATACACATTAAATCTAGAGTTTACATATTAAATACAAAGAAAATCAAAATATGAAATTCAGATAACAAGAGTAACTTAATATGCAGTTAAATCAATGCTCACAGTGCTCTCAGAGTACTTACTACATTAATCCAAGTTTCTTTGAATCATAAGAAGTCATTTGTCCTAGAACTTTTCTTTGTCAAATTGCAAAATCCAAGTTTACCTCATTAAGT
>SJYR01001017.1:314503-354201 GCA_006410655.1 Kobus ellipsiprymnus
CATTTGAGTCTTATAAGACATAAGTCTTATAAATATATAATAAGATTATATTTATAATCTTATAAATATAATTATGTCTTAAAATTATATTTTAAATAAAACATAAATACAAAATATATGATATGTATAATACATTATACAGCTATGTATTTACATTAAGTATAAAATAGTTAAATAAATATAAAATTATAAAATAAGAGTCCCAATTATAGCAATTATATTTAAATACAGTTCAATTCATAAAATCATTGGTTCAGTAGCTGCTGTAACTGGAGACAACTGTTATTCATAATGATCATCAAAGAAGTAAACAATTAAATCCCACATGCTCTGATAAAAAAGGTGGGAAAATATACATTGTAGAAAGTCAGCTCTCTCAAACTGATGGAGAGCTACTGCCCTCAACCTACGGAAACACAATCTGAGGCCAGGTGTATATTATTAAGGGATTAAAATTTCATCTAGGGTGAAGAACAACTGCTTTACATTAACTACTTCCTTGCATCTGCTGAGAAGATTTTTAAAATGTGTATTAGAAACAACTGCGGTAAAGTACACTTTGTATGCAGTTTAAGGATCACAGATAGCCATTTAGTGACATTTAAACTGTTTCAGTCTTCTAGCTTGTCTTTTTCTTCTGGATATGCTTTTCTTTCCATTAATTGATATATGAAGCTCACTGTTGACCTTTTTATGTCAGAAAAGAGTCTGTGGTCATTTGTTGTTCCTGAGCCATATTTAGAGTAGCTGAGCTAGGATTCTTCATTTGTAAATTCTTAGAAGCTTCTTAGTTCTATAATTCTAGTCTTCACCAACTAGTCACAGAAAACAGCATTTGTCTCCTTAAGAGGCAGGCATGCTCCGTCGCATAGTCATGTCTTTGGGATCCTATGAACTGTGGTCTGCTATGTTCCTCTGTCCATGGGATTTCCATGGGTTGCCATTTCCTTCTCCAGGGGATCTTCCTAACCCCAGGGATCAAACCTGCATCTCCTGCACTGGCAGGTGGATTCTCTACCACTGAGCCTTCTGGGAAGTCCATTCCTTGCTAATTCAAGACCATGGTCTTGTGGGGGGTGTCTTGTCTTTAGCTGCTGATCAACAATTTCAGTCAGCCCAAAAAGCAAGTTCCTTGGAGCCAGATGCAATAATCACATTCATAGCCTCACTTCTCACATCTCTTAATACCAACTCATAAAATAAACTGTAAATGTGTATGGCAAAGAAATGGAACAAAAATGGGGAAACTGTTTTAATATGGAGATGGAGTTAATTATCTGCACTTATAGTATCAGCAAGTGTCAGTAAGTTTTTTCTCTCATTATATTCCATATTCATTATATTATTCCAAAAAAACTGCTTAGAAGATAAAATACACATTAAAATCATAAATACGTATTTTTCAATCAACTACTCACTACTAGACATTGATACAGTTGGAAGATAAAAAGATAAAAGTCTATAGACATAATCACCACATCCAAAAATTTACAGTCTACAATTAGCAGAGTATAAGATAAGAACACACACACACATTTAAAACACTGCTTTCATTTTTCAAAGATGGAACCAAAATGTGGTTAAGGGGGTTGAGGTTCAAAGAAGTGAAGAACCACAATAATTAGAAATTGTTTTAGAACAATCACATTTTGAGTCTTGTCACTAATTTATCCAAACATAGCAGATAGCATTTTAAGTTAAACAGCAAATACAATTTTAAAAGATGTAATCTGCCTTTGTAATATGCTCTATTGTTTTCTATCTTTTTTCTCTCTTAGGACTGGAAAACATAATTAGCTGGAAGAACTACTAATGAAAGGCAATGAGGACTTGAATGTTCTTACTGGTATGGTGTTGTTTTATACGATATTCTCAGAATCTACCCTTGAGATTTGATTGACTACATGAGTCATGCCACTTCTGAGAACCATCACGCAGTGTTTCCTGATATGAAGTAAGTGTTGACTCAAAGAAAAGTTCATTTCATTGTTATACAAATCAAAGCACCCCTTTTCAAGTACATTTTCTATTTCTTTTTTCATGGCACTGTTACTAAGGTTTAAGCCAGGACTTCATAAGGACAGTGGATCTATCAGCTAAGCTAGTCCAGTTTCAATTTTGTTTTTGTTTGTAAATCGCTTTCCTCTTTTTAAGTCTGCTTCCTTTAAAAAAGTTGAGACATTTTCTTATTACAAACTCTTCAAACTATGGAAATAGTCTTGATGTGACTGTAAAGAAATAATATTTTAAATATGTATACCAGTAAAATTATGATAAGTTGAATTATCATACTGTAATTTTCCCTTTCAATGGTCATTTATTAGAATGTATAAGTCACTCATGCAGTATTCAAAGTTAGAGATTCCAGATTCTAACCTTTGAAGTGCTTGGTCTAACCAAAGACATCAAAGACATGACATATATAGCTCACATACATAAGCATTTTATAGGTATTTTAGACAACTATATAAAAGGGAAACAATTTGCATGATGCAGGTTTTACAACACAATCTGAAAGTATAAAGTAAATATACTTTACCCTATTTTATAGAAAACAGTCTTTATGTATATGTGCATTTCCTGTATAGATAATCTTATTTTATTATTATCTTATTCTCTATTGAGGTCATGAAATAACGTCATCCACAGCTTGTTAAGTCCATGTTTTGAATGAAGTCCATCTTGATCACTAAGATCAAGGTTAGTGGAATGTTAATTTTCTATTGATGTTTGCATCCACTTTGTTTTGCCCCTGAGATGATGGCAAAAACAATTTTTAATGCTTCATTCTAGTCTCTAATATTTACATTCATTAAAAAATTATGTATCAAGTATATGTTGTATACCAAGCACTGTGCTATAGATTTGGGATACATTGCATATTAATATATAAGAGAAGCACAGGCAAGTTTTACAACATTAGGCAGGAACTCTGATGAACACTATGTCTTTTTCTGCTCCAATATCCTTGGACCAGTAACTATTATTAAGAGACCTTGAGAAGAAAATCTTGAGGACAAGAGTCAGAGTGGTAAAAACAATTTTCTTTCCTTTGCTAGCCTTGGATACCCAACATTTGATTTTATCAAGTGAATCAGCAGGTTTCCTTACAACTTCCAAAGCATTTTAATCCATCCTCCTATAAGGTCATTTCCTCTTCATGGTATGAAAGTGCCAATTCAATATATTTTTGATATAAATTTCTTCCCAGTAAAATACATTTTGGTCAAATTGAAAGAAAATATCTTCTTTTGCTGTATTCTGCATGGTTATTCTAAATCAAAGTAAAAGGAAAATAGACATACTAATTTTAATTGCATTAAAACACAAATAGAATAAACAGTATTAGACATTTTTGAAAACAGACTTATCGAGGGGAATATATATTAAACAATTAAATGTATTCCCTTGGGGTAGATGGGAAGCAGCTAAAGAAAGGGTCTAAGGAATAGAGGTGCAGAAGTAGGATATATGTTAATTTTTTATTGATGTTTGCATTCATTTTGATTATATGAAATATGGACACAGGGGAGGAAGGGGAGGGTAAGATGAATTGGGAGATTGGGATCGACACATATACACTACCACACGTAAAAGAGATAGTAGATGGGAACCTGCTATATAGCACAGGGAACTCAGCTCAGGGCTCTCTCATGACCTAGGTGTGTGGGATGGGGTGGGGGGTGAGATGGAGATCTAAGAGGGAGGAAATATATGTATACATATAGCTGATTCACTTCACTGTACAGTATAAACTAATACAACATTGTAAAGTGATTATACTTTAAAAAAAAGAATTTGTGTGTGTATATATACATGTGTATATATATAATTAATAAAGTGTTATATTACTTCTCATAGTCCTAACAAGAGTCATATAAACTAGGTGAAATTGGTAGTATTGATATTAACAGAGGAAAAAAAACAAGGCATGGAAAGTATCAGTTATATCTCTAGTCACAACAACCTTCAGACCCATTTTTTTGTCACAAATTGTGCAGTGCTTTCCATATCTCCATGCCTACTGATATTTGGGCTTCCCTTGTGGCTCAACTGTACAAAAAACTGTATAAAAAGGAGCTTCACAACACAGATAGTCATGATGGTATGATCACTCACCTAGAGCCAGACATTCTGGAATGTGAAGTCAAGTGGGCCTTAGAAAGCATCACTACAAACAAAGCTAGTGGAGGTGATGGAATTCCAGTTGAGCTATTTCAAATCCTGAAAGATGATCCTGTGAGAGTGCTGCACTCAATATGCTAGCAAATTTGGAAAACTCAGCAGTGGCCACAGGACTAGAAAAAGTCAGTTTTCATTCCAGTCCCAAAGAAAGGCAATGACAAAGAATGCTCAAACTAATGTACAATTGCACTCATCTCTATGCTACTAAAGTAATGCTCAAAATTCTCCAAGCCAGGCTTCAGCAGTACGTGAACCATGAATTTCCAGACGCTCAAGCTGGTTTTAGAAAAGGCAGAGGAACCAGAGATCAAATTGCCAACTTCCGCTGGATCATAGAAAAAGCAAAAGAATTCCAGAAAAACATCTATTTCTGCTTTATTGACTATGCCAAAGCCTTTGTGTGGATCACAATAAACTGTGGAAAATTCTGAAAGAGATGGGAATACCAGACCGCCTGACCTGCTTCTTGAGAAACCTGCATGTAGGTCAGGAAGCAACAGTTAGAACTGGACATGGAACAACAGACTGGCTCCAAATAGGAAAAGGAGTATATCAAGGCTGTATACTGTCACCCTGCTTATTTAACTTTTATGCAGAGTACATGAGAAACTGGTTGGAAGAAGCACAAGCTGGAATCAAATTGCTGGGAGAAATATCAATAACTGCAGATAGGCAGATGACACCATTCTTAAGGCAGAAAGTGAAGAGGAACCAAAAAGCCTCTTGATGAAAGTGAAAGTGGAGAGTGAAAAAGTTGGCTTAAAGCTCTACATTCAGAAAATGATCATGGAATCTGGTCCCATCACTTCAGGGGAAATAGATGGGAAAACAGTGGAAACAGTGTCAGACTTTTACTTTTTGGGCTCCAAAATCACTGCAGATGGTGATTGCAGCCATGAAATTAAAAGATATTTATTCCTTGGAAGGAAAGTTATGACCAACCTAAATAGCATATTGAAAAGCAGAGATATTACTTTGCAATTGAAGGTCCGGCTAGTCAAGGCTATGGTTGTTCTGGTGGTCATGTATGGATGTAAGAGTTGGACTGTGAAGAAAGCTGAGCACGAAGAATTGATGCTTTTGAACTGTGGTGTTGGAGAAGACTCTTGAGAGTCCCTTGGACTGCAAGGATATCCAACTAGTCCATTCTAAAGGAGATCAGTCCTGGGTGTTTATTGGAAGGACTGATGCTAAAGCTGAAACTCCAATACTTTGGCCACCTCTTGCGAAGAGTTGAGTCATTGGAAAAGACCCTGATGCTGGGAGGGATTGTGGGCAAGAGGAGAAGGGGATGACAGAGGATGAGATGGCTGGATGGCATCACTGACTCAATGGACATGAGTTTGAGTGAACTCTGAGAGTTGGTGATGGACAAGGAGGCTGGCGTGCTGATTCATGGGGTTGCAAAGAGTCAGATGCAACTGAACTGAACTGTAGCTCAACTGGTAAAGAATCCACCTGCAATGCAGGATACCCCAGCTCGATCCCTGGTTTTGGAAGATCCTGTAGAGAAGGAAAAGGCTACCTAGTCCAGTATTCTGGCCTGGAGAATTCCATGGACTGTATAGTCCCTGGGGTAACCAAGAGTCAGACATGACTGAGCAATTTTCATTTATATTTCAGGGCCATGTTAACTAAATTCAAGAGGGCTTTTAATTTTCTTCCAGCATTTTCCTAGCAAGTTTCTCAGATAAGTCTACTTTGAATTTCCTACTGGTCTTAGTCATTTCTATACTGACAACTGTTTAGCTATAGAGTTGGAAAGAACTTGGCAAAGTGTATCCTTACTGTGAAAAAGTGAAGAAATAATTTCATTAGAACTGGTACAATCATATTTTAGTTAGAAAAATGTAATCTTTTAATCAGTGTTTGAGCTTTGAAATCCCTGAATATTGCTTTAAATCTAGTCTCCTTCCTTTCCCCTCAACATGACTTTAATCTTTGAAGATTTAGCAATAACAATTCTTTCCTTTGGGTTCTAAAACACATTTATTTTTTCTCATCACATTTTATTTTGAATGAATTTTATTAGAGGGGGCCTGGGCTGTCCAGTTTCTGGTCCCCATAGTACTACTGCCCTGCTTGCTATTACTTGATACCTAAGTAATTATACCAATAAAAATTCATTTGATAAGATACCCACTTGGCTCCTACTATAGGCTGAGTGTGTCTGCATAAAATGCACATATTTAAATTCTAGTGCCCAGTGTTACTGTGTTAGATGATGAGGACTTTGGGAGGTGAATAGGTCATGAGGCTAGGGCCTTCATGGGTGAAATTCCAGTCCACAAATGAGAATACACAGAGCTCCCTGCCTTCTGCCATGTGAGGATATAAGAAGAAGCTGGCCCTCCCCATCATGCTGGCACCTTGTTCTTGGACCTCCAGCTCCAAAACTATGACCAGTGAATTTTTGCTGTGTATAAGCCATCCAATCAATGATCTTTTGTTACAGCAGATCAAACAGACTAAAACAACTCCTATAGAATTTGATTTGTGAATCTTGGGTCTAGATGGTAAATTTGTTGAGCTCCATACTTCTGATGGATTCTCTGTGAAGCTTGGATTCTCTGTGAAGATGACTTCAAGAGTTATTTAGTGCTTAGGAGTCAACACCTTTGGAAAGGAATTGAGGATTGCCGGATTGGGTTAGGGGAGGAGGGAAGTCAGGTGCAAGACAAGATGAAGGCCAAATGGGTTCAGCAATCTTTAAAGGGAGCTGTGGAATTAAAATGTCCTGTCACAGTTATCTTGTAGTGGGCTGAAAAGCTCAGGTCTTTTATTCCCACCTCAATTAGTCATCACTTGTAGGTTGCCTTTTGCAGGAGATGAGCCTCTGTAGCTAAAGCAAACCCTAAGTGAAGTGACAGCTGAAGTCTATCTCCTGACAAAACCCCCAGAAGCAGGAGCAGTATGTCCTCTCTTGAGGGGGACCTACATTCATCAGAGGACACAACTTTACTCAAGAAACAGAGTTGGTTAGAATTTAGATCAACTAGGTTCAAAAAAATTTCACATTCTGATCCAGCGTAAGATGATGGAGATGTTAATTATATAATTTATAAATCAGATTATTTTCATACCTTGAAGTCAGATATTAATCAATCCTATCAAAACTTTAAAGTCTCTCCATCCCCATCCCAGGTATAAAAGGTCAATTTATCTCACACAGTTTTATTTCACATTCAGTCACTTCCTTAGTAGGTTTGGCATATCTGAAGGTATGCAATTGAGAAAATATTACTGGAGCCTGACTAATATTTCATATTCACACTTTCAATTATTTATTATAGTTACAGCAATAATATCTACAATACTGCACATACTGTCAAAATTCATGTTGAAGAGTGAGTTGATCAAACACACTTCAGAATGATTTTTATTCACTGTATTTTTTACCATTTTATATGAAACAGAAAATGTCTTCCAGATTCTTAATCTTGATTTTTATGTTGTCTATAAAGATCTAGTTCTTGTTAATGATGTATTCTTGATCTTGTTTTTTATGGTGTCTATAAAAATCTAGTCCTTATTAATGATGTTGTATTAGTGCTAAATTTTAGAATAGCATGCTTTTGAGATGATTTACTACAGAGTCCCATGACATAATAGAAACAAAAATAGTTATTTTGAAAAGAAAAGATGCACAGTCCCTTAATTTTTCTATACTTTTCTTTAGACTGATTTTGAACAGAATATGTAGGGTTCTTATGCAGGTGCTTCTGTATAGATCTTTAAGAATAAAATAAAAACCTGCAACATTTTCTGTAGAATAATTTTACTTGAAGGCATAAACATGAGATACTTTTAAATTCAGATTTATTCTTTTGTCTTTTATTAAATACATTAAGACACTACAGTGATATAGTTACATATAGTTCTACCTAACACATAGAGCTTCTAAATATAATTTCCTTGTGATTTTATTTGTTTTCCTACTGAAATGAGACAATAAAAATTCAGGATGCTTGCTAACAATCTCCATTTCTTCACTGTCTCAGTGGTTGCAGTAAAACTTATTCCCTCACCTTAAACTTACAATAACATCTCTGTCCCTTGAATTACNAGCTTCTAAATATAATTTCCTTGTAATTTTGTTTTCCTACTGAAATGTGACAATAAAAATGCAGGACATTTTGCTTGCTAACAATCTCCATTTCTTCACTGTCTCAGTGGTTGCAGTAAAACTTATTCCCTCACCTTAAACTTACAATAACATCTCTGTCCCTTGAATTACCATCAAGTAGATCTTGAGTCTCAGTTTTATTACCTTCTAATTATTTACATTCTAAAATATTGAAATCTATTGTATATAAACTTGTATTTCTTAGTTTAATCTTATAAATTCCCAATGCCCTACCAGTAAGATTTACTACTACTACTGGGCTCTAGAGAAACACATGATTATATGATAGAGTGGTTAGGATGCTACTGGATTTGCCAATCACTATCTAAATTACTATTCTTTGGCATTGCTTTTCTTTGGAATTGGAATGAAACTGACATTTTCTAGTCCTGTGGCCACTGCTGAGTTTTCCAAATTTACTGACATATTGAGTGCACCACTTTCACAGCATCATCTTTCAGGATGTGAAATAGCTCAACTGGAATTCCATCACTTCCACTAGCTTTGTTCATAGTTATGCTTTCTAAGGCCCACTTGACTTCACATTCCAGGATGTCTGGCTCTAGGTCAGTGATCACACCACCGTGATTACCTGGGTCATGAAGATCTTTTATGTACAATTCTTCTGTGTATTCTTGCCACCTCTTAATATTTTATGCTTCTGTTAGGTCCATACCATTTTTGTCCTTTATCAAGCACATCTTTGCATGAAATGTTCCCTTGGTATCTCTAATTTTCTTGAAGAGAACTCTAGTCTTTCCCATTCTGTTGTTTTTCTCTAGTTTTTGGCATTGATTGCTGAGGAAGTCTTTCTTTCTTTCTTTTTTTAATATATATATATATTTATTTATTATTATTATTTTGTACTTTACAATATTGTATTGGTTTTACCACACATCAACATGAATCTGCCATGGGTGTACACATGTTCCCAATCCTGAGCCGATGTCCATCAGCAGATGAATGGATAAGAAAGCTGTGGTACATATACACAATGGAGTATTACTCAGCCATTAAAAATAATACATTTGAATCAGTTCTAATGAGGTGGATGAAACTGAGGAAGGCTTTCTTACCTCTCCTTGCTATTCTTTGGAACTCTGTATTCAGATGCTTATATCTTTCCATTTCTCCTTTGCTTTTCACTTCTCTTCTTTTCACAGCTATTTTCAAGGCCTTCTCTTGATCCCTGTCTCCTGTACAATGTCACAAACCTCCATCCATAGTTCATCAGGCACTGTGTCTATCAGATCTAGTCCCTTAAATCTATTTCTCACTTCTACTATATACTAATAAGAGATTTGATATAGGTCATTCCTGAATGGTCTAGTGTTTTTCCCTACTTTCTTCAATTTAAATCTGAATTTGGTAATAAGGAGTTCATGATCTGAGCCATAGTCAGCTCCCGGTCTTGTTTTTGCTGACTGTACAGAGCTTCTCCATCTTTGGCTGCAAAGAATATAATCAATCTGATTTCAGTGTTGACCAACTAAAAAGCCTTTTGATGAAAGTGAAAGAGGAGAGTGAAAAAGTTGGTTTAAACCTCAACATTCAGAAAACTAATATGGCATCTGGTCCCATCACTTCACGGGAAATAGATGGGGAAACAGTGTCAGACTTTAGTTTTTGAGGCTCAAAAATCACAGCAGATGGTGTCTGCAGCCATGAAATTAAAAGACACTTACTCCTTGGAAGGAAAGTTATGACCAACCTAGACAGCATATTAAAAAGCAGAGACCTTACTTTGCCAACAAAGGTCCATCTAGTCAAGGCTATGGTTTTTCCACTGGTCATGTATGGATGTAAGAGTTGGACTGTGAAGAAAGCTGAGCACCAAATTATTGATGCTTTTGTTTTTTTTTTGTTTTGTTTTGTTTTGTTTTGTTTACTTTTTATTTACTTTATTCACTTTTCTTTGAAGACTTAAAATCACAAAATTAGTATTATTATTATTACTATACACAAGAGGAAAATCATAAATCTCTCTACAGCAGGAAACATCAACCTAAGAATTAAACCACACATAACATGTCCCAACATACCCCAATTTGTGACGGGCCTTTCCCAATGTGCATTTCCTCTACACATTAATCAGGCCTCCTCTAGGCAGGAGGATATAATAATCAACCTTTGAGAAAAACAGTCTCTTTCTTCTGACACCAGCATTGTAATTTTAAGATTAAGATTTCTTTCTCATCCTATATAGAGGGTCGTACTGACCTGAAGTTTCACTCTGTACACGGATACCTGACCAAAACATCTCTGATGAACTTTATGTATATTATCCATAATCCTTTGTCTCAAAAATGTGTAATACTGTATCTCTAGCTCTTAACCTGTTCCAGTTCAGTCGTGTCCGACTCTTTGTGACCCCATGGATTGCAGCACACCAGGCCTCCCGGTCCATCACCAACTCCTGGAGTTTACACAAACTCGTGTCCATTGAGTCGGTGATGCCATCCAACCACCTCGTCTTCTGTTGTCTCCTTCTCCTCTTGCCTTCAATCTTTCCCAGCATTAGGGTCTTTTCAAATGAGTCAGCTCTTCACATGAGGTGGCTAAAGTATTGGAGTTTCAGCTTCAACATCAGTCCTTCCAATGATTATTCAGGACTGATTTCCTTTAGGAGGGACTGGTTGGATCTCCTTGCAGTCCAAGGGACTCTCAAGAGTCTTCTCCAACACCACAGCTCAAAAGCATCAATTCTTTGGTGCTCAGCTTTCTTTACAGTGCAACTCTCACATCCATACATGACCACTGGGAAAAACATAGCCTTGACTAGACGGACCTTTGTTGGCAAAGTACTATCTCTCCTTTTTAATATACTGTCTAGGTTGGTCATAACTTTTCTCCCAAGGAGCAAGCGTCTTTTAATTTCATGACTGCAGTGATTTTGGAGCCCAAAAAAATAAAGTCTCTCACTGTTTCCACTGTTTCCCCATCTATTTGTCATGAAGTGATGGGACCAGATGTCATGATCTTAGCTTTCTGAATGTCGAGCTTTAAGCCAACTTTTTCACTCTCCTCTTTCACTTTCATCAAGAACCTTTTTAGTAGTTCTTTGCTTTCTGCCATAAGGGTGGTATCATCTGCATATCTGAGGTTATTGATATTCTCCCAGCAATCTTGATTTCAGCTTGTGCTTCATCCAGCCCAGCATTTCTCATGTAAGTTACATACTCTGTGTGTAAGTTAAATAAGTAGGGTGATATTATACAGCCTTAACATATTCCTTTCCCTATTTGGAACCAGTCTATTGATACATGTCCAGTTCTCACTGTTGCTTCCTGACCTGCATACAGATTTCTTAACCAGTAGAACCTCAGAAAGCTTCTAAGTGTCTGTCTCCCAGGTTATAATCCTCAGTTGGCTTGAATAAAATTTTCTTTTGTTCTCCACTTGATTGTTAACTGAATTTTCATCTATCTGCATTATTACAACAGACTGAGATTTATAATCTAATGGGAACTACAATCTAAAAGTATCTAATCCAATATCCTCTAGCATCCCCAACTTTTAAAAATTTTTTATTTATTTCTGGCTGCACTGGGTCTTCATTGCTGCTCATGGGCTTTCTCTTGTGGAGAGTGAAGGCTACTCTCCAGTTGCGGTGTGCAGGTTTCTCACTGCAGAGGCTTCTCCTGTTGCAAAGCATGGGCTCTAGGGCCCATGGGCTCAGTAGTCGTGGTGCACGGGCTTATTTTCCCTGTAGCATGTAGAATCTTCCTGGACCAGGGATCGAATTCACGTCCCCTGCATTGCAAGACGGATTCTTAACCACTGGACCACCAGGGAAACCCCTCTAGTACCCCCAACTTTAAGTTGAAAGTAGAAAATATTGAGCTATTATTTTCTGATTAAATCTGAAAAATATAAAAAGGACAAGGAAAGTGGGGAAAGTGAAAAAAAGAAAGCAGCATTAAAAATGCCAAACTAACAAGCTCATATGTGGGAAATCTCAACTTACAATAGAAACAATGTACAAATGTTAATCAAGTACTAGCTTGATTAACCTATACTTCTAAACATATCTGATATACTGGGCTGGAAGATGATTCCACTGATTGAGTTTGGGGCAGTCAGTGTCTGAAATGGCTCCCCAGGAGCCACACCTCCTGACATTCACACCTCCTACATTCCTACCAGTGTTGGTCATTCTAACCACTAGAATACAGCAGACATGATAATGTCTCTCTTCTGATGTTACTAATAGGTTATCAATCCAGTTGGAGGATTTCATCTCCAACTGGCTTGTTTTATCCATCCCTCATGTCCCTCAATCCCCACTTCTTCTTCATTGCTTGCTCTACAGGAAGCCAAAAGCCATGTCATGAGGACACTCAGGAAGCCTACAGAGAGGTCCACATGGCAAAGAACTAAGGTCTCCTGCCAACAATCAGGGGGGTAAACTTAGAAGCACATCCTCCTGCCAGTATTTCAGATGCCTGCCAGTGCAGCCAACAGCTTGTCTGCAACCTCAAGAGAGACAGTGAACCAAAGGCACCAAGGCACCCAGCTAAGTCACTCTCATAGTCCTGACCCACAGAAACTGTAAGATAATAAATGTCTGTTGTTTTAAGCTGCTAAATTTTGAGGTAATTTGTTTTGCAGCAATAGATAACAAATGCGTTGTAGATCTAAGTGCTCAGGGTTAAAGAGCACCAATCACAGTTCCCCAAGAGAAAAAACTTAAAGACTCTGTCCTAACAGATCATTGCTGGCTAGAGAAAAGGTATATGAAAAGGAGAATATTTAAATTCTAATCAAAAGAACAAATGCGTTGTAGATCTTAGTGCTCAGGGTTAAAGAGCACCAATCACAGTTCCCCAAGAGAAAAAACTTAAAGACTCTGTCCTAACAGATCATTGCTGGCTAGAGAAAAGGTATATGAAAAGGAGAATATTTAAATTCTAATCAAAAGACCACTCCCAATTCCCCTGAAGGAGCACAACCAAGCAAATGCCTTAGTAAGGAAAAAAGTAGAGTATTTCTTGTATATGAAATCCCACATCCTTCCTAGCTTCTTGGTTACCTGGAATTTCTAGTACCCATTTCAGATTTTTTTTTTTTTTTTTTTAAGACTAAGTACTTTCTATATGTCAAACACTATGCTGGGTGCTGGAGATAAAAGCATTAAGAAGTTAAGCATGATCTCTGCCTTAGCAATACTTTTCAAACAGCAACATTTCTATACTGTGAGGGAAATTTTTAGTAATAAAAGATTCTATGGACATACTGTCTTATTGTACCATTAACACAAAACTTTTATAAATTAAATGCTAATAATCAAATGTTTTTTTCATCATCCAATATATCAATATTCTACAAACAACAGAATTAGTAGCTAACATTTATCAGGCACAAGTACCAGGCACTAAACATATTCTACACTTCATTTAATCTCACAATTATTTTTATTAATCTCACAATTATTTTTATCCTGATTAAGATCTTTAGCCTCTTTCTGGAGAAGGCAATGACACCCCACTCCAGTACTCTTGCCTGGAGAATCCCATGGGCAGAGGAGC
Organism: Kobus ellipsiprymnus; assembly: GCA_006410655.1. Classification (NCBI taxonomy): domain Eukaryota; kingdom Metazoa; phylum Chordata; class Mammalia; order Artiodactyla; family Bovidae; genus Kobus; species Kobus ellipsiprymnus. The sequence continues at coordinate 328,343 of SJYR01001017.1, forward strand.
CTGGTGGGCTGCAGTCCATGGGGTCGAGAAGAGTTGGACACGACTGAGCGACTTCACTTTCACCTTTCACTTTCATGCATTGGAGAAGGAAATGGCAACCCACTCCAGTGTTCTTGCCTGGAGAACCCCAGGGACGGCAGAGCCTAGTGGGCTGCCATCTGTGGGGTCGCACAGAGCTGGACACAACTGATGTGATGCAGCAGCAGCCTCTTTCTTTGCCATTCTCTCATTTCCCCACCGCTTTCCTCATTCATACTTTCAGAGGTATCATCCCTGAACCCCAGAGCAGGTGTCCCATATATGAATGCTCTATGAGCCTCCAACAACTATAATTAAACAACTAAATGATAAGTTATTTAATATCCATCCTTATGTAAGAAGGCAAGTCCCATGGGAACAGAGAAGTCTCTTTCTTATAACCTATGTTATTCCCTGGGATTAAACGTTTTAAAAGGCAATTAACAGGACTTCCCTGGTGGCTCAGAATCCACCTGCTAACTCAGGAGACACAGGTTCAATCCCAGGTCCAGGAAGATTCCACATGCCACAGAGCAACTAAGCCCGTGGGCCACAACTTCTGAGTCTACACTCTAGAGTCTGAGAGTCGCAACTACTGAGCCTGTGTGCTGCACTACTGAAGCCCATGGGCCTAGAGCTCATGCTCCACTGCAACGAGAATCCCACGCACTGCACCCACAGAGGAGCCTCTGCTCTCCACAACTAGAGCAGGTCCATACACCACAACAGAGACCCAGTGGAAAATGAATACTTTTAAAAGACAATTAATAGATGCTTGCTGAATAAATGAAGGAACTAGTGTGTTAACACTCCTCTCTCCCTTAGCAACAACCTCTTTATTACTTAATGCAGTGTTCTTCAAATTATGGTCTAAGAACAATAGGTGGTTCCTGCTAGTCTACTGCCCAGTCAACAGATAGTTAAGGGAATTCAGAGGAAAACCCAATTAACCATTTCCTTCATCTATATTTCACAAATTTGAACCATAAAATAATACTGCCACAATAATCCTATTACTTCCTAGTTGAATGAAAACCTCCAAACCATAAACCACCAGCCCCCTTCATCTGGCTGTCAGAATCGTGGAACCAGACATATATCTTCCCAGGTAAGCAACTGGGCAGTATTTTTCTGGAGAAACTGGATGCCCAAAGAAAATACTTACATTTGGAGGGCTTCCAACAATGAGCTAGTCTGCCACCAACTCACCCTACAATAAAGATATGTATGAGCTTCCAATTGTCTCACATTTAAGAATAAATATTTAAAGTGGCAACAGACAACCTAGAATCACCAGACACAAAGAAGCCTTGCTAGCAAGAAAGAAAGGGGATCAAGTAAACACACACAAATTAATTCTTAGGGAAAAAAAAAAAGGAATGAGAAGAAAACTTCACACACACAAAAAGTTAATCACTGACATCCTAAAAGACATTAGGAAAGATTTTAAAGGATGCAATTTTAAAAAGAAAGAGCAAGCAAGAATAAAAAAGAACATTGGGAAAGTTAAATATGAGTGTGTGTCATGAGTCCCCAAGACTAACCCCAGGTTCGGTAGTATGCTATAAAGACTCACAGGACTTGACAGAGTCACATTCACAGCTGTGATTCATTAGAGCAGAAGGACACAAAGCAAAACCCAGCAAAAGGAAAAGGTATAAAGTCCAGAGGAAATCAGATGCAAGCTTCCAAGGGACTTCTCCCAGTGGAGTCAGACAGAGCAGGCTAAACTGCTCCAGCAATGGGGTGTGACTACATATGTAAAATACTGTCTAACGGGCAAGTTCATTAGAAACCCAGTGCTCACAGTTTTTACTGGGGCTACTTTCTGCCTACCCATACTAAATTACAGACACTCAGATGGAGAGCAGGTGTTCAGCATAAATCTTGTTTTGAACAGTTTAAGCACAGTGAATCACTCCTATTGAGGAATGGTGGGAACCCTTCCAAACCCAAGGTACCAGACACCAGCCAAGGGCCAACTTTGAATCAGACCTTTCTAAGGATAATAGTTCTCAGGCTTGCTATGTTAACTCTGTACAAATAGAAAAAAATAAAAAGGTAAAGATTTGGAAGATATAGTCAAGATATATTCAACATTCTCTAGGAAATAAGAGAAAACAGGAGAGGAAAACAGTTTTTTAAAAAATCTCAAGATCAATCAATTCCAAAATGTGAGAAAAGGAGGGAGGAAAAAAGAAATGAATGTGGAAGAAAGAAATTACCAAAGAAATATCTCAGATGTGAAGAACATGAGTCTCCAAACTGAAAAAGACCCATTAGGTACCCAACTATGTTATTGCTGAACTGCACAATAGCAAGGATGAAGGGAAAAAATCCCAGGGACTTGCAGAAAAGAAAAAATTTTAAAAGTAGCTCACAACATTATAGGAACCAGAATGTCATTAGATTTAGCAATAATTCCGTGATAAACCAGAAGACAATGAAGAAATGATTTCAAAATTCTGAGAAAATTTATTTTCCTTCTAGAACTTAATATTCAGATAATTATCAAATAAGAAAAATGTAGGATAAAGGTATTTTCAAACAATCAGGATCTCAAAATTGATCTCTTCTTCACCTTTTTATTCAGCAAGCTGTGGGAGATGTGCTACAAACTAATGGGATCCACAAAACAGGGAAACCAACATAGGAAAGGAGCATGGGAATTTCCAAAAGGAAAATGAAGGAAGAATCTCAGGCTGAGAGCTACGCACCTGGCCCAACAAGCAGTCAATCCTAACCAGGAGAATGGGAGGAAGTCCTCTGGGAAAACAATTTCAACGAATAGATTAATAGATTTCACTATGTGAAAACAGTACTGAAAGAATGTTAATAATATGAAGAATGAACAAAAGGTAAACCAAAAACACCAGGGCTTCCCTGATGGCTCAGACAGTAAAGAATCCACCTACAACGCCAAAGAACTGGGTTCGATCCCTTTGTTGGGATGACCCCCTGGAGGAGGGCATGGCAAGCCACTCCACTATTCTTGCCTAGAGAACCCCCATGGATAGAGGAGCCTGGTGGGCTACAGTGCACAGGGTCACAGTCAGACACGAGCAACTAAGCACAGCACACATAACTGGGAGAGCTCCAAGAAGACAGTTAAATGATACATTTAACATACTGAAAGAAAAACGAATGCCTAGAATTCTGTGCATCCAATAAAACTATCATTCAAGAATAAGGGGCAAACAAAGACACTGACATCGAAAGATGCTGAATGGAAGGAAAATAAGAGCCATTACCACAAGAAACTTCATCAAAGGAAATTCTTAAAAATATGCTTCAAGCAGAAAAAAAATGAACCCAGAGATAAAGTCTGAGATAAAAGAAAAAAGGAAAAGTTGAACAAGTAACAGCCACATAATAAAATGACAACATACAGGTAATCACAATGACTACCAATGGTCCAAACTTTCCACTTAGAAGGAAAAATATTCAGGCTGGTTACATATGTGCTGTTTATAAGAGATGGACTAGCATAAGGAGAAAAAAAGATGAGTGATCAAAGATTGGGAAAAGATTTACCAAGCAAAAATAAAACAAAACAAAACTAGAGCAAACGAAGATAAAAACCACTAAAAATAAAGAGGATTGCTACATAATTGTAAAGTGAAAGAGGAGAGTGAAAAAGCTGGCTTAAAGCTCAACATTCAAAAAACTAAGATCATGGCATCTGGTCCCATGACTTCATGGCAAATAAATGGGGAAACAATGGAAACAGTGAGAGACATTATTTTCTGGGGCTCCAAAATCACTGCAGATGGTGACTGCAGCCATGAAATTAAAAGATGCTTGCCCCTTAGAAGAAAAGCTATGACCAACCTTTTCCAGGCAAGAGTACTTCACTATCCCAATCTTAAAGGGAAATACTTCCCCTCCCTCAAGCAAATTTGGCCTAATTCTTATTCTCAATTATTGGGAAGTAAATTACTTCTTTGATGTCTCGTGCTTTATCTTAAGGTGTTAGTCACTCAGTAGTGTCCAACTCTTTGCGACCCCATGAACAGCAGCCTGCCAGGTTCCTCTGTCAATGGGATTGCCCAGGCCAGAAAAGAGATGAAAATTCTGCAATCTATTCCATAATAGCCATATTTGTTAAATTTTAAAACTTTTTCCAAAAAAATTTAAGTAAAATTATCATCCAAAAAGACTGCCCAAAATATGCTAAGAGTCAGAGCTTAGCACACTTATTTGGCCTTAGGTTACATACACCTAAGAATGCAGGTTACATATAGCACAGTAAGCAATTTCTGCAGAGTTTTACAGTACTGATTAATTCTCACATCTGAAACCTAAAGATGAAAAAACCACTTCAAAAATCCCTATCAAAATGAAATACAGGAAACTGGTAAAAACAAAATAGATTTTTTAAGTATGTGAATTATTTGGGAAATTGTTACTGACAAACCTGGAGTCTGGACCATGTATTAAACAAAACAGTACTGTTATCAAAGTTAAATCTTCTGACTTCAATAATTGTACTATAGTTAAGCAAGAGAAGTCCTTACTTATTAAGACACTGAACTATTTAGAAATAAAGGAACATGATGCCTACAACTTACTGTCAGATGCTGCCTCTGCATACAAAAGAAAAAAAGAATATATGTGTGTATCTTTATATTATACACACATAAATATACAGACACATATGGATAGAAAGAGATAACAAATAATAAAACATACAGAAAGAAAAATATAAACAGCCAGTTGTTGTTGTTCAGTCGCTAAGTCATGTCTGACTGCAACCCCATGAACTGCAGCAAACCAGGCTTCCCTATCCTTCACTATCTTCTGGAGTTTGCTCAAACCCATGTCCACTGACCCAGTGATGTTATCTAATCATCTCATCTGGGTAAAGACTATATGGGACTTTTTATACTACTGTTGCAACTTTTCTGTAAGTTTTAAATTATTCAAAATTCTAAAAATGTATAGGTAACACTGGCAGCCCCAGAATTCCAATGTAGTGTTTATGTACTAGAACAATTTGCCTCCAGGTCATCATTTTAGCTAGTATTTAAGTCATATTCACTTGTAAAAATTATTTTCCTAATACAATTATTTTAAACCATCAACCAAATGTCTAAATCAACCTATTTTTCTAGTTATATGATGCATGCAGTTTGTGTTAAAAATGAAGACAACCAAACAGAGGATGTGTCCAATAGGCACAGATAAATGTTTAAGATGTTTACCTCTGGTGGTCACATTTTTAAAGAACATATTAACAAAATGTTAATGACTGTTAACTCATTATGGATATGAGTTTGAGCAAGCTCCAGGAGTTGGCGATGGACAGGGAAACCTGGCATGCTACAGTCCATGGGGTCACAAAGAGTTGGACACGACTGAGCAACTGAACTGATTGACAAAAAATTCTTCTACGATTCACAAATTATAAATTTTAATAAATTTTAAATTGTGGAAGATAAGTCAGAACAGTCTGTGAAGAACCCAATCCAGGTTTCACCTCTTTCCTGAGGCTGAGAAAAGATTTTTTGAATGGCAACAATTCTGTGTGTTGGTTATAATAGGACATTTAAAATAATCCTAAACTCATTCCAGGGAAGGAGAGGCTTTTCAAATAACAGAGTTCAAGAACCTAGCACTGTGCTGAGCTTACTACTTAGTTCAAACCAGAAGCCTGAGCTCTTTAGTCATGTACCAATGGCCATTTATTACTACCAGGCTGAATGAAAGAGAATTTCATTCATAAAAATAGAAAGCAAAAGATCAAAATAAACTTGGAATCATCGTGAAGAGGCAAAGAGGAGGGTCATTCTATTAGCTGTTGTAATTCGTCTGAGTGACCTAGGAAATAAAGGACTACTGATACACAGGGACAGGGAGGACTCTGGAAGCCCAAGGATTCTCTGATATATCTCTTATACATGTGTAATAGTATAAGTTGTAAAAGTTAATGGAAAATACACACACACAAAGTAACATGTGAAGAATAGTGAGGAAGATTTGGGTTACCTCACCAATTGAGGTCCTGTATGAGGGCAAAGGAAACATGGAAAAAGCAGTAGAAGAAACTAGTTATAAAGATGAATTTACAATCATTCAACTAGTTAACAAAACCAAAGTCTACAGCAGTTACATATATATTCTTTTCTTACTACAGAAGATTTTGCATGAATGTATAAACCAATTTCTTCTCTCTTCTTCTCAATATGTCATACAAATTTTATTAGTAAAATTTAACTGGCTCAGTGGTAAAGAATACACCTGCCGATGCAGGAGACGTGGGTTCGATCCCTAGATCAGTAAGATTCCCTGAAGAAGGAAATGGCAACCAACTCCAGTATTCCTGCCTGGGAAATCCCATGGACAGAGCCTGGCAGGCTATACTCCATGGGGTCCCAGAAGAGTCAGACACGACTTAGGAACTAAACAACAACAAACAACTTTACAATTTAGCCTTTCAATTCAGTTCAGTTGCTCCGTTGTGTCTGACTCTGCGACCCCACAGACTGCAGCACTCCAGGCTTCCCTGTCCATCACCACTCCCAGAGCTTGCTCAAACACATGTCCATCGAGTTGCTAATACCATCCAACCATCTCATCCTGTCATCCCCTTCCCCTCCCACCTTCAATCTTTCCCAGCATCAGGGTCTCCTCCAGTGAGTCAGTTCTTCGCATCAGGTGGCCAAAGTATTGGAGCTTCAGCTTCAGCATCAGTCCTTCCAATGAACACCCAGGACTGATCTCCTTTAGGATGGACTGGTTGGATCTCCTTGCAGTCCAAGGGACTCTCAAGAGTCTTCTCCAACACCACAGCTCAAAAGCATCAATTCTTCGACACTGAGCTTTCTTTATAGTCCAACTCTCACATCCATACATGACTACTGGAAAAACCATAGCTTTCAGTAGACGAACCTTTTGTCAGCAAAGTAATGTCTCTATTTTTTAATATGCTATCTAGGTTAGTCATAGCTTTTCTTCCAAGGACCAAGCATCTTTTAATTTCACGGCTGCAGTTACCATCTGCAGTGATTTTGGAGCCCAAGAAAATAAAGTCTCTCACTGTTTCCACTGTTTCCCCATCCACCTGTCATGAAGTGATGGGACCAGATGCCATAATCTTAGTTTTCTGAATGTTGAGTTTTAAGCCAGTTTTTTTACTCTCCTCTTTTCACTTTCATCAAGAGGCTCTTCAGTTCCTCTTCACTTTATGCCATAAGGGTGGTGTCATCTATACATCTGAGGTTATTGATATTTCTCCCCATTATCTTGATTCCAGCTTGTGCTTCATCCAGCCCAGCATTTCGCATGATGTACTCTGCATGTAAGTTAAGTAAGCAGGGTAACAATATACAGCCTTGACGTACTCCTTTTCCAATTTGGAACCAGTCCATTGTTCCATGTCTGGTTCTAACTGTTGATTCTTGACCTGCATACAGATTTCTCAGGAGGCAGGTTGTCTGATATTCCCATCTCTTAAAGAATTTTCCAGTTTGTTGTGATCCACACAGTCAAAGGCATTGGTGTAGTCAATAAAGCAGGAGTAGATGTTTAGTCTTTATTTAGCCTTTAGGTAGCATGATATTCAGATAGGACTACAAACCTGAGATATAATTAACATAACCTAAATGTGGAATATGTGAATGTCACCAACAGATGGATACAACAAGTATTGGAATTTTGCTTCCCACTTTGGGAAGAAGGTAAGAACATCTTCATTTTTTAAAAAGAAGACTCCATCTTATTAGGCAAAAGCACAGAGTATTTGTCTTCTGTATACAAGATCAAGTATCTGTATAAAGGCATATATGGCTGCTGAGTAGCCAAAGGAGGGGACTGTGCCAATTGCTAAGTTACTGCCTCTCATGTTCACATCTATCCTTCTGTACCTTGTTTTCTGATGGTGGAGCTACTGTGCAAACTACATTTCTCCTTTGCTACGCGGCTTCTTGTTAAGGCCCTGCCTAGCGTACACTGAAGAAATCCTGTTAAGACTAGAGGAGGGACAAAGTTCTTGATTCTTCCTCTTTGCAAACTATCTATACCAACTTATTCTTGAGAAAAAACAACAAACTTGGAGGATTTACCATATCTGATTTCAAATCTACTATAAAGCTACAATAATCAAGACTGTAGATTGGCAAGACAATAGGCATACAGAATCACACCAACTACAAAAATTAACTAAAAGTGAGTCATAGACCTAAGCGTCAAACCTAAAAGAAGAAGAAAACACAGGAGAAAAATCTCAGTGAACTTACATTAGACAAAGGTTTCTTAGATACACCATCAATAACATAATCCTTTTTTTTATTTAGAAAAATTGATAATTTGCACGTTAGCAAAATTAAGAACACCTGCTTTTCAAGACTGAGAAGAAAAAAAAGCAAAAAACAAAGCAAGTCAGAAACTGGGAGAAAATATTTGCAAACTACATATCTTGTAAAAGACTTACATTTAGTTTATATTACAAGCTCTAAAAACTCTATAATTTAAAAGAAACAATTTTTAAAAACTGGGCAAAAGATCCAAATATACACTTCATCAAGGAAAATATTCAGCTGGTAAATAAGTCCATGAAAAGATGCTCATTAGTCCTTAGGGAAATGCAAATCAAAACCAGAATGATACATCATTTCATACCCACTGGATGGGTGTAATTAAAAATTTTTTTAGTTAAAAAAAATTTTTTTAAGAAAACAAATGTTGGCAAGGATGTGGAACAATTGGAACCCTCATAGACTGCTGTAAAATAACAATCACTTTGGAAAAGAAAAATTGGAAGCTTCTTAAAAAGTTAAATATCTGTGACTTCCCTGGTGATCCAGCAGTTAAAAATCCACCTACCAACGCAGGGGACACAGGTTCAATCCCTGGTCTGGGAAGATCCCACATGACTTGGAGCAACTAAGCCCATGTGTCACAACTACAACTACCAAGCCCAAGCTCTAGAGCCTGTCCTCTACAGCAGGAGAAGCCGCCGCAATTAGAAGCCAGCACACTACAAAGACGAGCACACCCCCACCGGCTGCGACAAGAGAAAGCCCGGGGCAGGAACCAGAGCAGTCAAAAACAAATTTGAAAAATAATAATAATAAATTTTAAAAAATAAAAGTGAAATATATACCCATGATATGACCCAGCCATTCTACTTCTCTGTATTTATTTACTCAAGACATCCACACAAAGTTGTATACAGGAATCTTCAGGACATCATTTGCAGTAGCTAAAACTGGAGCAACCCAAGTATCTACCTAACAGGTAAATGAATAAATATTGAGAAAAACAGCTCAGCAGCTGCCCAGAAATGGGATGGAGGCAGGGAATGAATTATGGAGGTCACAGCAAACTTCTGCAGGAGACATATACATTCAGCCATGAAATTAAAAGACGCTTATTCCTTGGGAAAAAAGTTATGACCAACCTAGATAGTATATTCAAAAGCAGAGACATTACTTTGCCGACTAAGGTCCGGCTAGTCAAGGCTATGGTTTTTCCAGTGGTCATGTATGGATGTGAGAGTTGGACTGTGAAGAAGGCTGAGCACCAAAGAATTGATGCTTTTGAACTGTGGTGTTGGAGAAGACTCTTGAGAGTCCCTTGGACTGCAAGGAGATCCAACCAGTCCATTCTGAAGGAGATCAACCCTGGGANTGCATATTTATTCATAGTGGGTGTATATTTACTAACTTCACACCCAACTGGGTGCCCTTTATTATTTCCTATAGTTTTATCCCTCCACTTGAGATGTTTCCCCTCTATGTAAAGAACCTTCTTTAGTAAGTCTTACAGAGCAGGTCTGCTGGTGGTTAATTCTCTCAGCTTTTGTCTAAAAATGTCTTTATTTCACCTTCATTTCTGACGAGTATTTCTGCTGGAACAGAATTTTAACTTGGCAGCTTTTTTGTTCAGAAAAAATGTCATTCCATAATTTTCCAGTTTCCTTGGTTGTGTTCAAAATTCGGCCATCGTTTATATCCGTTTCTTTGAAAGTAACGTTACCTTATTTTTTTTCCATCCAGTTGCTTCTGAGAGTTTCTTTGTCTCTATAGTTTTCAACAGTTAAGATATATCTGAGTGTATTTTTCTTTGTATTTATACAGCCTGGAGTTTGCTAAACTACTTAAATGTATAGGTTGATGTCCTTCATCAATTTTGGAAAATGCCTTACCATATCTCTTCAAATATCTGCTCCCATGCTAAGTCTCTACTTCTGGATCTCCAAACACATTATTCAACTTTTTTTTTTTCTTTTCTGGAGGCTGCACCACATAGCATGTGGGATCTTAGTTCCCCAAACAGGAATCAAACCCTGCAGTTGAAGGACAGAGTTTTAACTACTGGATCGTTAAGGAAGTCCCATACCTTATTCAAACTTTCACTACTACTGTTTTGTTCTGTCCCACTTTTTCCAATTTTTTTTCTTCCTGTGTTTCAAACTGGATACTTTCTATTGTCTTTATTCTTGTCTTTTATTGGTATAACCTGCTATTAAATCCACTCAATGAATAATTAATTTCAGTTGCTGTGGGCTTTTTGTCATGCCTTTTTTTTTTTTAATGTGCCAGGCACTGTACTAAGTGCTGAGAACACAGCAGTGAAAAGACAGCCACAATCCCTGTTCTCACAGAACTTCAATGGTTTATATTCAGTTGACCTGTTTTCCCTCTTTTAGGTAAATGAAGAGTAAGGCAAGGGGTAGATTGAGAGCCTAGGGTTCTGCATCAAAGTTTACTCATTAACATATAAATGACAGACTTCAGCAACTGATTTATTTTTCATTCCCAAAATATCCATTTAATTCCTTTTCATGAATTCCAACTCTCTATAGATTCTCCACTTTTTCCTATATTTTCTTTAGCATATTATGGTTAAAGTCCCCATCTGATAATTTCAATTACCAGGCAGTGCCAGGTGGCTCAGTGGTAAAGAACCTGCCTGCCAATGCCAGAGATGCAAGGGATGTGGGTTCAATTCCTGGCTCCAGAAGACCCCTGGAGAAGGAAATGGCAACCCACTCCAGTATTCTTGCCTGGAGAATCCCATGGACACAAGAGTCTGGCGGTCAACAGCAAGAGGTCACAAAGAGTTGGGACATGACTGAGTGACTAACACTTTCTTTCACTTTCTACTTCTGTCATTTATTTTTCTTTTGGATTCTGGATCACAGTTTTCCACCTTTTCAAATTTTTAGAAACGGCTCACTGTACACTGGATATGGTAAATGAAAGAGCGTCAGGAACCCCAGAATATATCTTCCCAGTGAGCATTCTCCATCTACTCTATTACACAAAAGGGATGAGAGAGAACAACCATTACAATCTATTTCATGAACTGAAATGCGTCAGGACTATGGTGAAATTTTAGCAAGATTCAGTTCACCTCCAGTTTATTCTTTTTCTTCAGTCTGTGTCCAGAATCAGCAAATGTTAGCAATTTTCTTCTCACCTTACAAAGGGCTCTTCTATATCTGGAATTTTTTAATTAATTAACTTTAATTAATCTAGTCATCATTACTTCTACAGTCCTCCAATATTTTTTACAATACAATTTTAAAAGTTCAGTTTTTTCTACTTGTTGCAGTGGTATAGACAACCTACCAGGTACTACCCAGCAGCTGAAGTCTCCCTGCAATACCATAGTAGTCATTCACAAGCCCAGCTATACATCAGAATGATTGGGGGAGAGTTTTTAAACTATAACTCACTGTCAATACCTCTAGAACTCATAATCAGTTGTTTTTGTCATTGTTGTTGTTCAGTTGCTAAGTTGTGTCCGACTCTTTGTGACCCCACGAACTGCAGCATGCCAGATCTCCCTTAGATGTTCAGTGTGGTCAGGAAATCTGTACTTTTAACAAGAGTCTTAAGTGATCCCAGTAAAGCTGACATTTCTAAAAAAGCTAATGTGGGAGTTCCATGGTGGCCTACTGGTAAGAATTCCAGACTTTCACTACCATGGCATGGGTTCAATGCTTGGTTGGGGAACTAAAATCCTGCAAGTTGCCCAACACGGCCAAAAAAATAAAAATAAAGAAACTATTGTGCCTTTTTCTCCTCTCCCCCATCCCTACCAGAGTACTGATAAGGACATTTGACAAAGAACATAGACTACACATAACAGACAAACCAATATATGAATATAAAAAGTTAAAAGTTCAGAATCACTAAAGACTTTGAAGATACTAAAATAAATATGTAAAGGCTTCATATATTAAATATAATGTAAATATATTTTATATGTGTATATATTATAAATATATGACTAAATGCATCAAATATACTTAATATGTTATGCATATTAAATATATATTAAAATATATTAAGATCAAGTCGACGAGGAAGGAAAGACAAGAATCTTTATGGGCTTCACTGGTGGCTCAGTGGTAAAGAATCCGCCTGCCAATGCAGGAGACACGGGTTTGGCCCCTGGGTCTGAAAGATCCCCTGGAGAAGGAAGTGGCAACTCACTCCAGTATTCCTGCCTGGGAAATCCCCACAGTCCATGGGGTTGCAAAAGAGTCAGATATGCCTGAGCGACTAAACAACAACAACAATATAATACCAATAGGAGACTGAAAATAGAACTATACCATTCAATTTCACTTCTGTTTTAGCAGAAAACAATATTATTTTCATATTTAAAAAGAGCATTTTTGCCAGCCATCCAAACACCTAAAATACAGCATAAACCCCACGTATCTGCTTTATCTGAATTCAAGTCTATATGAATTAATCCAAGGGTAGAGATGAAAATTCTGAAATGTGACAAGGGGAGTGCTATCAGTGAACTTTGAGAACTCACGAAAAATAAGACAAGGAATGAGAAGATGGTGTCTCAAAATGCAGGGATGGATAAAGGTGAAAGGTCATTTCAGGACTATGACCTTAATTTAATATCAACACCCAAATAATTCTAGGACTGATTACTATTCAGATGACTTTTAAGCACTTAAGAGAAGGAAGCAGTGTTTACTAATAACGAAATCTTACCTTCCTGAAGCAAGTTTACAGACTACCTTCACATATATCACCTCAAATCTTCGATGTGCAGAGCCCTATGAAAAAGGGCAGGCAGCACCGTGTCTCCTCCCCACCCTCACAGTCACTCTTCAAACACTCAGCTTGACTCTCACCCAGGTTAACTCACTCCTCAGCAATTAGGACGCAAACTCAAGTCTTCCCCATTGAGTACCGTTTCTCTATCACGAAGCTCTCAAAGTCAGCATGAGTTAAGAATAAGTCATGCAGAAATGAGAATTGGGATTGCTTCAAAATAATGAAGAGAAGCTGAGCAGGAAATGGGTAGGAGTATCGATGAAACAAAACTAAGTAGAAGCAGGGTAATGGGTACATGGGGCTTCATTTATAATCATCTATTTTTGTACATGTTTAAAACTTTGCATAAAAAAGCTTTTTTAAAAAAATGCACATGCACACACATGCTCTTTGTTAGGTTAACTGTACCAGTAATCAGATGAATACCAAAAATACAGAGCACCTGAAGCTCAGCATTTTTTAAGCCTTCTTTTTTAAAGACTCAAATAATACCCTCAAATAAAAAATACTTAGAAAAAAGATGACAAATGATATGCCTGAATACTGACCACCAACTGCACCGAGAGAAAAAAGCACCATGACAGTGAAATACCTCACGGTGTGTTCTATAAAAAATAATTGAATGAATAATATACTGGGGGGGGGGACAACCCTGAGGAATACTTAAGATTTGTCTTCGAACATTTTAAAAGTAAAAAGAGAAACACTCTGAAGCATTACAGAGAAGACAATTAGGAACAGTGAAAAGAAGACTTTAGGAGGCCAAACTTTTCTACTCGCCCCACTCTTCCTTGAGGCTCATGACTCATGTGCTACTCACTAACAAACCTTGTCATCATCACCTACCAATTTTCTAAATACTTCCCCCATCATCAAAACAATCTGACTCCTGGCTCAGTTCTTCCTCAACTTCACACATCGACCACCATCCAGGTTAGTGTTGCTTGATAAAATACAGGACTCCCAATTAAACCTGAATTTTCAAAAAAAACATGAGTAGTATTTTTAGTATATCCCATGCAACTGGGAAATATTTATACTACATATTTATTATCTGAAATTCACATTTAACTGGGCATCCATTATTTCTATCTGCTAAATCTGGGAACCAGGATCTGGGTGACTTCAATGTCAAGGTGGACCACCTATCCAACATCTGGTCCTCAACATTCCTTGATCTCTTCTAGTGACTAAAACCATAACAAAGACATTGTCTCCAAAACCAGCTGAATCCTTAACACTGCCCAGTACTGCTAAACATCCTCAAACTGCATTCTCTCTCTCATTTACTCCAACAGCTATTATAAACCAAATCCACTGCTTCCTTCTCTGCCATCTCAGTCTCTAAATTCACCCCCTGAATTTAGATCCCATTCTTCTTCTACCTCCTATGGTACGGCACTGTGTATTTCCCTTTATTATATTCTTCAACCGCTCCTACTAAAGCATAAGCCATCAGATGGAATTACATTCACCCAAAACCTTCAAACAAGGGTTTCAACATTTTAGTAAGGCATGCAAGAACCTACATGATTGACAACTCAGTCCAGGCTTCACTTTCTGTCAAGTTCTCCCTGACTGCCCAGGCTAAATTAAGGGCTCCTCTTACCCACTCCCATTGTATCCTATACATTCATCATAACATTCACCATAATTTTCTTTTCATCCTTCTCTCTTACTAGACTTTAAGGTGTGAGAGTTTACAGATGGAGAGTTGGACTATAAAGAAAGCTGAGCACCGAAGAATTGATGCTTTTGAACTGTGGTGTTGGAGAAGACTTTTGAGAGTCCCTTGGACTGCAAGGAGATCCAACCAGTCCATCCTAAAGGAAATCAGTCCTGAATAGTCATTGGAAGGACTGATGCTGAAGCTGAAACTCCAATACTCTGGCCACCTGATGCGAAGAACTGACTCACTGGAAAAGATCCTGATGCTGGGAAAGATTGAAAGCGGGAGGAGATGGGGACGACAGAGGATGAGATGGTTGGATGGCATCACCTACTCAATGGACATCAGTTTGAACAAGCTCTGAGAGTTGGTGATAGACAAGGAAGCCTGGCATGCTGCAGTCCATGGGATCGCAAAGAGTCAGACACAATTGAGCAACTGAACTGAACTGACTGAGAGATTGAACAGTCATCTGTCAGGGCTATTGCAGAAGTGGATTTAAATTATCTCAGATTCCGTCTAACTATCTGTAACTAATCAATTAGTGACTGGAATTATTTTTTCAGTCAGAGGACTGGCTTAAAAAAAAAAAAAAGAAATCAATCCATTTTAAGAATTAGAAAAGTTTTAGACAGTAGATTATATTTTTCCTGTTTAACAGACAAATGAAATAGCACAGAATTAAGATTTACATTAATATAGCAAAGGTAGTTTGTGTCAGGGCAGAAACCAGAACACAGGTCTTTACTGATCTTTGTTGCCAACATCTGACCAAAACAACACCCTCTCTCTCTCCCATTCCCTACTGCAAATTCAGTTATCAGAGGCCAAAAATTGAAACATAACAGGAAATACAAACACTTCTTGTCTTTCCCCCTTAGTCCATTACCCAAAAGGAAGATGATCTGCCTAGAGGTTAAAGGCAAAACATCTTCCCAGCCCTGAGCTGGGACAAAAGTAAAAGGCACTGATGAGGACAAAAGATTTGGAAAGGTACTCCAAAAGACAAAGTGAACAATGTGAAAGTTGTTGCCGGGGGTGAGGGGTTTCAAAAAGCAGACAGAGGAAGGAAAGCAGATGCGCAAAGAGAAAGACAAGCTCAGGAATCCAACAGAACAAGGCACTCAAACCCAACCAAAGGTTAAAAGGGTACCTTCAAATTTGATCAAATCCTCAATGGAATGTTCTTAAGAGTATGAAAACCAACTTTACAAAACTTAACTGTGAAATACCAGATAAAAGAATCAAATAAAAACATACTCTCATATTTATAACTATACATTCCTGTTGGTATTCTTACAAATTCTACACTCTCACCTTCAGAATTCAATTTGCTTCACCTAAAAATCTGTGGTGAGTTATAAAATGTTATAAAACTAAAAATAAAAGGGGAACAATGTTACAACTTCCACTAACAGCCTGAGAAGTTTTGAGGTGAAAAGAATGATAAACAATGAAATTAGTATACATACAATGCTTAAAAGGTATGTCTAACATATGGCCAATCATAAAAAAGATTTCCTTATGAACTCTCTTATGAACATAAAAGATTCTCTCTTAAGAACATAAAACATGTTATTTTTGAGTAAAGAAGCAATAATACTTTCCTCTCTTTACATATTTGTGCTATCTGTTCACAAAATTTAGACCTTTTTTGTAAAGCTCTATTTATTGAAAGTTACTGCTCTAAGGATTAAGACACCCACACTCTAGTTTAAACTCAATCACATGTCATATGATAATGAACAAGTTGCTTTGAACAAGTTGCTTTGTTTCTCTAGCTTGTTTTTCCATGCATTATAGAAATAATAATAATCACCAAACTATAAAGAGAAAAAATGCTGTATAGGATAATAATTATGATAATACATTTTTATGATTATTTACAGCTTCCTTTCACATAAAATATTCATACCCAAGACACTAAACAAGCCCATGATGTAAGTAAAGCCAGGTATTATCTCCAACTTACAGAGGCAACCAGAAAACTCAAGTTCAGAGAGGCTGACTTGCCCAAGGTCACACTGAAAACTGCTCAGTATACTGTGTAGTAAGAGAAAGAGCTATTGACTGTCATCACAAATTTGAGACAGTACGAGAGGTTTTCTCATGCCCAAATTACTATGAGGACTATCCAAGGTAAGCTGTCAACAATTAGATGGAAAAGGGTTGCTTAGACAAATGAAATAGCACAGAATTAAGATTTACATTAATATAGCAAAGGTAGTTTGTGTCAGGGCAGAAACCAGAACACAGGTCTTTACTGATCTTTGTTGCCAACATCTGACCAAAACAACACCCTCTCTCTCTCCCATTCCCTACTGCAAATTCAGTTATCAGAGGCCAAAAATTGAAACATAACAGGAAATACAAACACTTCTTGTCTTTCCCCCTTAGTCCATTACCCAAAAGGAAGATGATCTGCCTAGAGGTTAAAGGCAAAACATCTTCCCAGCCCTGAGCTGGGACAAAAGTAAAAGGCACTGATGAGGACAAAAGATTTGGAAAGGTACTCCAAAAGACAAAGTGAACAATGTGAAAGTTGTTGCCGGGGGTGAGGGGTTTCAAAAAGCAGACAGAGGAAGGAAAGCAGATGCGCAAAGAGAAAGACAAGCTCAGGAATCCAACAGAACAAGGCACTCAAACCCAACCAAAGGTTAAAAGGGTACCTTCAAATTTGATCAAATCCTCAATGGAATGTTCTTAAGAGTATGAAAACCAACTTTACAAAACTTAACTGTGAAATACCAGATAAAAGAATCAAATAAAAACATACTCTCATATTTATAACTATACATTCCTGTTGGTATTCTTACAAATTCTACACTCTCACCTTCAGAATTCAATTTGCTTCACCTAAAAATCTGTGGTGAGTTATAAAATGTTATAAAACTAAAAATAAAAGGGGAACAATGTTACAACTTCCACTAACAGCCTGAGAAGTTTTGAGGTGAAAAGAATGATAAACAATGAAATTAGTATACATACAATGCTTAAAAGGTATGTCTAACATATGGCCAATCATAAAAAAGATTTCCTTATGAACTCTCTTATGAACATAAAAGATTCTCTCTTAAGAACATAAAACATGTTATTTTTGAGTAAAGAAGCAATAATACTTTCCTCTCTTTACATATTTGTGCTATCTGTTCACAAAATTTAGACCTTTTTTGTAAAGCTCTATTTATTGAAAGTTACTGCTCTAAGGATTAAGACACCCACACTCTAGTTTAAACTCAATCACATGTCATATGATAATGAACAAGTTGCTTTGAACAAGTTGCTTTGTTTCTCTAGCTTGTTTTTCCATGCATTATAGAAATAATAATAATCACCAAACTATAAAGAGAAAAAATGCTGTATAGGATAATAATTATGATAATACATTTTTATGATTATTTACAGCTTCCTTTCACATAAAATATTCATACCCAAGACACTAAACAAGCCCATGATGTAAGTAAAGCCAGGTATTATCTCCAACTTACAGAGGCAACCAGAAAACTCAAGTTCAGAGAGGCTGACTTGCCCAAGGTCACACTGAAAACTGCTCAGTATACTGTGTAGTAAGAGAAAGAGCTATTGACTGTCATCACAAATTTGAGACAGTACGAGAGGTTTTCTCATGCCCAAATTACTATGAGGACTATCCAAGGTAAGCTGTCAACAATTAGATGGAAAAGGGTTGCTTGAGGTCGTTATGACCCATAATTACCCACAAGGCCATCATCTGGATATAAAACTATGATTGAAAATAAACTAAATAAAAGTCCTTTAAAGTAAATTTCTAAATGTCCTGCTATTTAGTAAATATTCATACCTCTTGCACTAGACACAACACCCTGCTTGGGGGATGTGAAGTGGAAGGGGTAAGGATATCACAAGAAAAAGTTTTAAGTTCTCTGAAATTCAACAGGCTAAGACACTCCAAACTATAAAATATGAATAGGGGCAGGCAACAGCTTGTCGACTGCAGTGGCAACCCTAAGCCAAACCAAAACAGTGCCAGGCTGTGGTTTAAAGAAAATACGCAATCTGGAAGTCTGCACCTCAAGTTATTGCTACTGCAAAGTAATTAGTACCATTTATAGCAAAAATATGTAAAGTCTAGAGGATTATTCCAATTCTTCATTATAACAGGATGGCATTCCATATTACCTTGGAGCTTTCTTGTCTCAACAGAAGCCCTTTTGATGATATAGTCAATGGTTTAAAAGCCACTCTCAGAAAACCAAAGAATATAACTATATCTCAGCCATATAACATCTGAAGTGGTCAAATCTGCCAACAACTGCAGGTACCTGAAGAGAGTTTACTGGAGGCACTATCAATTCCAGTTATTTATATTGTACAGTGTTAAAATTCTCTTCAGCACAACCTCTGAGTGTGCTCTGTTTACTGAAGGCTCTACCACACAGCATGAAACAGAAATTTTACTGCTGAAATCTTAAAACTTCATTCACAGTCATCACAATATAAAAACACTTTAACTTTTCTCTTCTTCAAGGTCAGAACAAAGTTTGTCTCATCTTTCCCTCTCCACCTTCAAGAAAATGGGGCAGTCTAAAAGATGTCAGATAAGCCAATGCTTTTTATAAATTCAAGTCAATCCTCAGCAAAGAAAGAGCTTAAGATGCCTATATTCTACTTCAGTATTGATTCTAAGCCTTTTAACAGTTTAAGCTGACCACAAACCTCCCCTTCTACTTCTTCTATAGAACATTCTTCCCTTTAACTTCCTTTAAAAAAATGAGCCTTCCTATCCCTCCCCGTCCACTGTCTTATATACACACAGATACACACAAAACCCCCAATGAAGAGTAGACTGAGACCTAGGGAACACATGTGCAAAGCACATGTTTTTAATTAATACAAGGCTCACCCTGCAAAGTATGTTGCTATAATGCAACAACAGAGAGTCTATACAGGATCTCATAACACCAAATTTGAAAATAAAACAAAAATGCCCTACAGCAGCCTGAGTAAAGAATAAAGATGCAAAAATCAAGCATGCTTACCGTTGTATCTCTAACCTTTGCTTTAAGGACAAAATTCTCCATGTAAACACATTAAAAAAAAACAACAAACAACAAAGCAGCAGATTTAAGACTCTAACTTCCTATTGGCCAAAAGCATCAAATAAAAAGTGTAGCAATATTTAAAATCTAATAAAACAATATTAAATCTAATATAACAAGCCACACAACACTTTATGACATTTTTCTATTACACTTTCCAAACTTGAACAGCAGTCTATTATGTATGCAACAAATAGATGATAAAGCATGAAAAGAGATTACAGTCATTCATGGTAGGTTACCTAAGGACCCTCTCAGTACCCTAAGCATTTGTCAATGAACGCTAAACTGAGGTATATACTGGACAAGGTACATAAGGGGGAACATCCAGAGACTAACCAACCTCCTTTATTTGGTAAATATACAATCATCAGTCAGCTATATAGAAAATGTATAAATTTTACATTTGAATAATCTTAGTCTTTTCAAAGCATTTCACATTCATTATCCTATCAGTTCAGTTCAATTCAGTTGCTCAGTCATGTCCAACTCTTTGAGACCCCACAGACTGTAGCACGCCAGGCCTCCCTATCCATCACCAACTCCCAGAGCTTGCTCAAACTCATGTCCATCAAAGCCAGTGATGCCATCCAACCACCTCATCCTCTGTTGTCCCCTTCTACCCCCGCCTTCAATCTTTCCCAGCATCAGGGTCTTTTCCAATGAGTCGGTTCTTCGCATCAAGTGGCCAAAGTATTGGTGTTTCACCTTCAGCATTAGTCCTTCCGATGACTATTCAGGACTGATTTCCTTTAGGATTGACTGTTTTGATCTCCTTGCAAAACAGTCTTCTCCAAGAGTCTTCTCCAACACCACAATTCAAAAGCATCAATTCTTCAGCGCTCGGCTTTCTTTATGGTCCAACTCTCATATATGACTACTGGAAAAACCATAGCTTTGACTAAACGGACCTTTGTCGGCAAAGTAACGTCTCTGCTTTCTAATATGCTGTCTAGGTTGGTCACAGCTTTTCCAAGGAGCAAGTGTCTTTTAATTTATCCTACCAGATCACTGCAAAAAAATTTCCTTATGTAGACTTGCCACTAAAAGTGACAAATTCAAGATCACAAAGGTAGTCAATCGGATCTGAAACTTGATTCAAAAATGCTAGCTCTGTTGGAGGAAATATAAATAGGTACAAGTTCCTCCTTAAAGCTTTCTTTTGTTAAAAACCTATTCCCAGTTAAAATATCACTTATAAGATGGAGGCCACCATAAACACTAAATTCAGTTATTTACATTTAAAATAAAGCCAGAATTTCCATTCCTGTTAGCCAGTCTACCTTTGAACCAAGAATCACATGAAAAACATTCCATCAATGACTCAATGTGTGCTTATAACTCTGCTGGGCCCTGGGGTGACTATAAGTAAAATTCTCACAGAGAGTTCTTGCTTTTCAGAAAGTTTACACTCCATTTGATAAAAAAGAGAAAAGAAAAGAATGCTAAGCTATGTTCAATCAACCCTTCCAAGGGGAGACACCTTAAAGGGTGTTTCTGTAGAGCCTGAGGTGACAAGCACATGAAGAAGTGAGGATGCAGTGAGTTTGGTCTATAAAGACTTCACAGGGAAAATGAAGCTTGAGCTGCCCATTTAAGTGTGGACAGGAATTAGAAAACGATAAAAGAGGAATTAAAGCATTTAGGCAGGGGCTGGTAGAAACAGAGGCAGACAAGCAGCAGTAAGCCTGACATCCACAGGAGAGACTAAGCCAGCTTGCCTGCAGCACAGGTGCACGCTGAGCCACAAGGAGGAAACGTTAGGTAGGTTAAGCGGGGCCAGCTCCCCACAGACCACTGTGGCACAGGGAGATGCTGGTACCAGTACTAAGGTCATCAAATAGTTACCCTAGAAAAGAATCTTAGATTCTTCTAGTCAATTCCAACAGAAAAGGAAATACAGGATCCACAGAGATCTAATGGCTAGCATGAGGACTGAGGCTGTAAAGAGCAGGACAAAACTCACACCCTCATTTAGGAACCGCAGTTCAACAGTGGGCAGCACCATATGACAAAAAATGCACATCTGTCCAAGGGGTGAAGGATCTGCGAGCATACATACAAGACAGCACTGTGTCTTGGGAATCCGAGGAGACTGGTTTCCAGGGGTAATGGACCACCACAGTGGCATTACAGTTCATCAAAAAACCACTGTTTTGCCAGAAGGCATCACTTTCAAGAAAGCAGCAATCCAGAAGGAAAGCAAGAGGTAGGAGGTAGTTTTCTCAGAGAGTTACCGAGGACATAGGTGGATAAAGGAGAGGCGGCAGGAATTTGGCAACAAAAGGAAGAAAAAGACTGATCTATACAGAGAAATCTACAAGACCAACCAAATGTTTAAGAGAAAAGAAATCTTAGTAAGTCTGAAGGTGAAAAGGAAGGAGCTCACATAAAGAAAAACTATTAGATGCTAGATAAAGGTGGGAAGAGTGAGGGAGCACAGGGAACTAATTGAGGACCAGTTGGAAATCATTTTTAAAAGATGAGTTCCAGAATAAATAAGCAATTTTTTCTCACTCACCATACCCCTTGCCAAAAGAATATTCACTTTCAACTACTTATAAGGCCTTACAACAATGGCAGACCAGGCTTTAAGAACAAGGCTAAGGAGATTTTGGTTTTTTTTAAAATCCAAAGCAACTTCAAAGTTTTACAAATCTAACTGGCCAATTAGCATGTAGTTTGTTACTTCAAAGACGCTTGCCAATCATTTAATAACATAAGTTTTATACCACATATTCAAAGAACATTCCGATTAGCATTTAATTTACAACCACCAATAAGCTAGTATTAAAAATTTAAAAATCCGAGTTTACTCCCTAATATGTTCTTTAAAATGTTATTTTTTGGCTTTTTATGTATTGCTTTTACTTGATCAGATGTGGAAAATGTATATTTACAACAAATCATTTGATGGTATCTTTCTCAACTTCTTAAAACAAAAACCTGCATATAACCAGTTCTTCTATACTCCCTTTCAAGAACAAAGTCCTACAGAAATTGATTGGGCATATGAAGCTAGGTGAGGCAGGTAAGGAGGGTCTTTCTAATTTAAGTAACCTGGCTAATGAGCCACAAATTAAAGCTACACACCCAGACCTAAAATTGCTAATTTCAATTTAGAAACTTACTATTTAGCACCCTACAGGCAGGTTAAGGAGCAGCAGAAGATATAACTTTACACATTCAGCTTTCTGGCTGTCCACCTTCACAAGTTCCATCCCTAATAGAAGAAGTACTTATTTTTAAATTGTTAGGAATTGCTCAGTTGCCATAAATACTAGGCTTAGGTGCAATGCCAGCAGGTTACAGGAATGTTATTTTACCCACTTGGAAACAAGGACTTGAGCTCACAATGTCAAGATGAAGACTACCACTGTTTAATCTGTGTCTACTGCACCAAGTTGCTGAGCAATACCCATCGCAGTACAATAGGTAATCAGCAGTGGCTACTAAGGCATTTCTGCTTTTATCACCACAAATATTAGAAGTCCAACTAAAACATCAATTCAATCATAAATAGAGTTGCCATCTTTAAACATGCACATGCTCTCTAGTTCCTAGCTTAATAAAAAAGTCTTAGCTGTAATAAAAAGCAGCAGCTTGACTCCCCCTGGATCCAGTGAAACAAAGTACAAACAATATATTCAAAATTTTAAACTTTTAGGCATAGTTGAAATACTGAAGACTCTCAAATATCTCTTACTACATGTAGGTTGTTTTCTCCCTCAATATAAAGATAAAATCTTCCCTCCTAACTATACTTTTGGATTATTAAAACAAATCCTATGAGATACTTACCAGAAAAAATTATTCCTGATTGTCCAGCATTCAATACTTTTCATACTGAGGCTCTTATTATTAGGTCTGCTATGCGACCTTGAAAAGTCACTTAACCACTCTGAGCCTCAGTTTTTCCCACTTTCCAAACTCAAAGTAAACTCTAATTTAAATTAAACGTGTATTAATTCCATAATAAGTTAATGTCTACAAGTGCCTTACGTTAAACACCGAAACCCTTATACTTTCACATCTCAAAGTCAGTGGGCTTTAACCCTATAAGGGAAAAATGTGAGGAATAATTTGTCCTATGGATCTTTCTCTTTAATAACAATATAAAAGTAGTTTTTTAATGCTTGTTTAAAATTCTTATGCCCTTAACTGTTAACAGATGGTGGGAGTTTGATTCCACAATATTCTTAACAAAGCAAACAACAAAGTATAAGGTCTTTCAACACTGGGGACAAAAAGAAGGAAACATTTACTTGCATTACTGTGCATATAATCAAAATCATTCTTCTTTTAAAATTTAGAAAACTATGTTTTCAATATGTGACAGATAAGCCTAGAAATCAACAGGTAAGAAGCAAAGAAATAAAGTTTAAAAACTAGAAAAAAAAACGTTTAATTTAAAAATAATTGGGAGGGAGGGGACATGGGTGTACCTATGGCTGATTCTTGCTGATGTATGTATGACAGAAAACCACAAAATTCTATAAAGCAATTATCTTTCAATTAAAATTTTTTTAAAAACTGGAAATAGTTGTGGTGTGAATCCATCAAATTCCTGCATCCAGATTAAAGTATCCACACAGTCCACCTTTGGGAACTGTGTGCCTTCTAAATCCTTTTTTAAAATTACACAGAGAAAGTCTTTTCTATCAAGTTTTAAACGTAAGGGTCTATCAATAATACAATCTAATATATGTGGTCACATTTCACTTCCTCAAATAGATTAGCAGTACAGTGGTTTAGATACTTTTTGGTCTGGAACCATAAGGATGGGTGAAAGAACTTCAAGTCTCTGACAGCTTTGTAATTCTCTTTTATCTAAGTAGTTTCTTCTCAAATTTCTTCTCAATTCCTCTGCCTATTCCCAAGTATTGTTCAGATAGGTCAGAAACTGTTTATGGATCCATTCAGCTCCCAAAATCAGTTTCATGATTATATCCAGTAAACAAAATAGATTGACTCAATCTCAAGCAGTTCCTCATCAAAGGAAGTTCATCCTAGACCTGCAGCTACAAAAGCATTCTTCTAACCGATCCCCAACTACTTAAAACAGCAACACAAAGTTAAACTAAATCCTACTGACAAAAGGCTCCGGGTGCATTCATTCTGATCAGCCCCAGGAGTCTGTGGCTCAGGCAATAAAAAGGGACCTCCTCAAGCTAGGTAACTTTTTTTTCTCCATCTCAGATATTCTCAATGCAAGTTCTCTTGTGAACTAAGAGGTGAGAGTTAAAAATGAAAAAACAACGACAACACACTAGCAGAATTAACGGCTTTGGGACCACTTCCCAGCTGGCTTTGCTCTCTGTCGCCAGTGGTTCTGATGCCGTTTCCCACTTTCCTTTCACTCTGCTCCGCTTAGTCCTCAAGATTCCCACTCCAGAAAGCAATATTCACATTATCAGACTGCTGGGCAAAACATAAAAGGGGAAACTGCAACTACCAAGGAAGGGGGGGAGAAAAAAAGGAAAAATATTTCAGAAGCAGGAGGGAACCAGAACCATGGTTTCCACTGCAAAGGGCAATGTAAAAGCCAGTCTGGTCTTATCAGGATATTGCGGGGGGGGGCACCCGTGTGGGGCACCAAAAAGATGTGCAGTGTGTACACTTGGAGCTCTCCGGGCGGGCTGAGACGATGGAGCAGAAAGTAAGAACCTGTGTTTCCCTGCTTTCTTCTACTCTTCCCCCTCCAAGAGAGGAAGCAGAAGAAACTGGGGGAGGGGCGGGATGTTATCTTTCTCCTATTGGGGGTACACAAGGGCCTTAGGGTTCGTTCAGTTACTCACTCCCGTTCAGGAGGTCCACTGAGGGAAGAGGAAACCCCTAAATGCTACCCACCTCCGTTCATAAATAAAAAAGTAAGGGGGGGGATGATTAAATCCAGATGGAGAGCCCCTGAAAGCGCCCCCAGGTCACTCATCCCTATTAGCAAGCGGAAGGGCTGGGATAAAGGGGATGGAGGGTCGGAGGGGTGGTCAGGAAAAAGGCCCCACCCCCCGACTGAGGAGGGAGAGGGGAGCCCAAGACACCAGCCGACCCTCCTTGCCC
>SJYR01001017.1:359221-377241 GCA_006410655.1 Kobus ellipsiprymnus
TATATATATATATATATATATATATATAGGGTCAGGTCCGCAGGGTGCTGAATGGGGGAGGGAGGAGGAAGAGGAGGGCATAAGGCCAGACAAAGCAGAGTTTACTGATATGAGCATATTCCTGTGCTACAGTATTTTCATCCTGGCAAGAACCTCGGGAGCTAGTGCTAAAGATTGCTAGGATAGCTCTAGGGAGCTTGGAGAAATTAACGGTCCACATTAAGTGAAATACTGACGGAAAGGCTAGAGCTGTCATGACAGACAGTAGAAGAAGGGAGCAAAAAACTTAGGGAAGTGGCCATGCTAGAGGGGATAGACTATGTGGTGGTGGTGGTTTAGCTGCTAAGTTGTGTCCAACTCTTGCGACCCCATGGACTATAGCCAGCAAGGCTTCTCTGTCCATGGGATTTCCCGGGCAAGAATACTGGAGTGGGTTGCCATTTCCTCCTCCAGGGGATCTTCCCAACCTGGGGATGGAACCCATAGCTCCTGCATAGCAGGCAGATTCTTTACCACTGAGCCACCAGGGATTCCCGGTATACTATGTACATCATACCAACTGACTACATTCTGCCACTAAGCACAAGGAACCAGGAATCCTCTAGGGGAAAGGACTCAGCCTTACTGGTATATTCTTCTTCACAGGTCTGTGTTGATGACAGAAGATACTGTTACAGAGCTAGGCTCCCTCATAGTAATAGGCCTAATAAGACCTTGAAGAAATAGAGACCAAGTGGCCCTGTTGAACCAGCAGAAATTAAGTGCCATTGTTAAGAGAGGTGAGATTAGAGTGGCAACCAGAGGGGCATGAACTACAGATAGCTATGGAGAGAGTTAATAGAACACTGTGTACCTAGAGGAAATGAGGGCACCAGGATTCATTGTGTATACATTTTATTTTTTTTAATTAAAGTACCAGTGGTGAAGAATCCACCTGCCAATGCAGGAGACGTAAGAGATGTGGGTTCAGTTCCTAAATGGGGACGATCCCCTGGAGGAGGGTGTGGCAACCTACTCCAGTATTCTTGCCTGGAGAATCCCATGGAGAGTGGAGCCTGGTGAGCTACCATCCATAGGGTTACAGAGTCAGAGACGATTGAAGCAACTTAGCATGCATGCATAGTTGATTTACAACATTGTGTTAATTTCAGATGTACAGCAAAGTGATTTAGTTATATATTTTTTCAGATTATTTTCCATTATAGGCTATATTAAGATATTGAATATTGTTCACTGTATTATTCAAAAAATGCTTGTTGTTTATCTATTTTATATAAAATGGTATGTATCTGTTGATCACATGCTCCTGATATACCCCCCTTCCACTTTGGTAATCACAAACATGTCTTCTATGTCTGTGAATTTGTTTCTGTTCTGTAAGTAGATTCATTTGCATTATTTTTTTGATATATAATATTTGTCTTTCTCTGACTTACTTCACTTAGTATGATGTTCTCCAGGTCCATCCATGCTGCTGCAAATGGCAATATTCCATTCTTCTTTGTGGCTTAGTAGTATTCCATTATAGTTAGTTGGAGAAGGCAATGGCACCCCACTCCAGTACTCTTGCCTGGCAAATCCCATGGACGGAGGAGCCTGGTAGGCTGCAGTCCATGGGGTCGCACAGAGTCGGACACGACTGAAGTGACTTAGCAGCAGTATTCCATTATATATGTCTGTGTGTGTATATATACTACATCTTCTTTATCCACTCATCTCAATGGATATTTAGGTTGTTGCATGTCTTGGCTATTGTGAATAGTGCTGCTATGAACATTGGGGTGCATGTATCTTTCCAAGTTTTCATCTTTTCTGGATATATGCCTAGGAGTGGGATTGCTGGATCATATGGTAGCTCTATTTTTAGTTTTTTAAGGAACCTCCATAATATTTCTCCTAGTGGCTGCACCAATCCTGTGTACACCTTTTAAAACTCAAGGATGAATGAGGAGAAGTCTGAGGGAAGCTGTCCCCATAAAAAGTCACAATCTTCTGCCTGGTTTCTGGACCTCAGCCAGTGTTCAGACACAGAACCTAATGACTAAAGAAGGCTGGATTTCCCGTAAGTGCGTATAATAACAAGTCCTTTGGTCCTTCCTGAATGTATAATTAGGATAGATATACTTGGTAGTTGGCAGAAGCCCCACCTTAGTTCCTTGGCCTGTGGAATGAGTGGTTATAGTGGGGAAGGTCAAGTGGAAGCTTCTGAAACTGGCCCCCTCACCAACTTAGCCAAGATTCTAAATTGAAGGAAAAAAAAAAAAAACCTGCCTCCCCTGGGGGATTACAGAAATTAGGGTACATTTGCAGAGTAGCCACAATGGCAGATATGGAGACTGTGCATGGGCCTGACAGCATGGGCTCCGGCTCCAAGGCTGACTGGGCTCCTGATGCCACCGCGTGCCCAACCTGCCAGCAACAGAGACCAAAGCTGAGTCCCCTCTATGGCATCATCCCTCAAAGGAAACCAACCAGCCAGGTGATGGCAAACAGACTTCTTCCAACCGAGAAGTAATAGGCATTTCTCTTGACTGGAATAGGTACACATCCCGGGTATGGGTTTGCTTTTCCTACCCTCAGGTTGGTTGGTTGGTTGGTTGGTTGGTTGGTTTCTTTGTTTTTAGCTCACATCACTGTTTAAGGGTCTACAGAATATTTGATTCACTGACACAAGATCCTAGGTAACATAGTACTGGACCAAAGAAACCTCCTTACAATAAAAGAGGTGTGTAGCAGCAGATTCATGATCATATAACTATTGGTCCTGTAACATACCACATCACCCAGAAACTGCCACTCTAATAAGAGTAATGGAATGTCTATTTGAAGACACACCTGAGGCCCAGATTAAGGCCCTGATTTGTCCTCTAGGACAAATAATGTGCCCTCGTCAAAGACCACTATGTGCTGCTATGCCCCCAGTAGGCAGGATTCACAGATCTGAGAGCTGAGGGGTAGAAGGAGAGGCCCTGCTTCACATCAACCCCAGTGATCCATTTGGGGAGTCTCTGTTTCCCATCCTCACAATTCTGGGTTCTGTAGGACTAGAGATCCTTGTTTCCAAAGGGGGAACTCTTCCACCAGTGGACACAGCAATAGTCCTATTAAGCTTCAAGCTATAACTGCCTTCCAGTCACTTTGGGGTGCTTGCACTAAGACATTAGCAGGCAAGAAAAGAAGTCACTGTCTTGGTAGATTTAAGTGACCCTGATCATCAGGAAGTTGTAGAGATGCTATTAAGTAACAGGGGGCAGAATAGAAGATGTCCGGAGATTTCCCTGGTGGTCCAGTGGTTAAGAATCTGCCTTGCAAATGCAGGTGACCTGGGTTCCATTCCTGGTCAGGGAACCAAGATCCCACATGTTATGGAGCAACTAAACCCGCCCACCACAACTACTCAGCCTGCAAGTCACAACTAGAGGGTCTGTGCACTGCAACAAAAAAATCTCACATGATGCAATGAAGCCAAAATAAATAAACAGATATTTAAAAAAAGAATATGTCTGGCAATCTACAAGGACATCTCTTGGTACTCCCTTGTTCAATTATGATGGTAAATGGACAACTATAGCAGCCACATCTGAAAATGATGTGATGACTAGAGGCTCAGATCCTCTCAGGGATGTGTGTTTGGGTCATTGTACCATGGAAGCCACCGAGAGTAGCACAGACACTACCCTAGGGTCAGGGAACTCTAGAAAGGCAAGGAAATGGAGATGATCAGGGACAGTGGTGAGGGCTATAACTTATCCTACTAACTATACTCTTGTTAACTTCCCCCTTGGAAAAGAGACCAATCGAAAGCTGTACAAAATAGTCCCAGAGATTATATGAAGAAAGTGGATTTGAACAGTAGAAGGCTTTGACAATAGGGAACACCACTGTTTCCACTTCAAGACTGAAGCCCTCATTCTGCACCCCCACCCCTCCTGCTGGGAGGATTAGTAGCTGACTGATGCCTGTCTGAGACCCTATCGAGAAATTACCATCAATTGAAAAGAACTGCCTTGTCCAAGGTCATATCCACTTCCCATGAAAACCCACTTCCAACCTAGGGGGACCCCCACTTCTGCAAGCAGCTAAAGGCCTGGGCCTCGAGGACTTTGCCTCAAGGTGGGACTACTCTATTGGGCCTTCTCAACTGCAAAGCTCCTTGTGGGATTGGCCAAATCCTTTGTTGCAATTATGTCCTAGTTTAACTTCCCCTTCTGGCCAATCCTACTTTCTTGTTCCCAAAATGGATAAATCCTGAAGGCACTTCACAATGAACTTCCTGTTTACAAATCTCCATCTCAAAGTCAGTTTCTACCTGAGATATCCAAGTTCAAATGACAACACTACTCACTAACTACCTGACTGGCAAGTTAATTCATCACTCTAAGCCTCACTTTCCACATCTATCAGTTCAGTTCAGTCGTTCAGCTGTGTCTGACTCTTTGCAACCCTGGAGATTACTCAAACTCCTGTCCATTGAATCAGTAATGTCATCCAACCATCTCATCCTCTGTGGTCCCCTTCTCCTCCTGCCTTCAATGATTCCCAGCATCAGGGTCTTTTTTAGTGAGTCAGTTCTTCGCATCAGGTGGCCAAAGTATTGGAGTTTCAGCTTCAGCAACATCTATTAATGGGATGATAATAAAAGTACCTGCTTGGTGGTGCTAGTGGTAAAGAACCACCACCCCACCCCACCACCTGCCAATGCAGGAGATTCAAGAGATGTGGGTTTGATCCCTGGGTCAGGAAGATCCCCTGGAGTAGGAAATGGCAACCAACTCCAGTATTCTTGCCTGGGAAATTCCGTAGACTGAGGAGCCTGGCAGGTTACAGTCCATGGGGTCACAAAAAGTTGGACACAACTTAGCACACACACAGTGTTTCATAGGCTGTCGTGAGATTTAAATGAAATAATACTAACAAAAGGCTTGGCACGGTGCCTGGCATCCAGTAGGTATTTCCCAGTTGGTTAAAAAAACACCCAAAAAGCTGGAATAAAAAAGATCCAGTTTGACTCCGAAAACTAAAAAGAAAATAGTACTGGAAAGAGAGGAGGCAATGAGAGGGGAGTTTAGCAGAGGTTCAGGGAGCATTTTGGTGGAGAGAAATATAGCACAGACTGCCAGTTGCCTGGCCATCATTCTTTCCTTTTCCCCTCAGTTATGTTCTTAGGAACATAAGGAATATGTGTCCACTTTAAAAATAAACAAAAACCCTTGCCTTCCCAGACTCTCTTTCTACTAAAGATGGCCAACTGACCCAATACTCCCAATGAAATATAAATAGGACTCTAAGAGGTAGAGTTTCCAAAAAATTTTTGGAATTATTTTCCTGAAACAAGATAGACTCAGCTGGCATGCATGAAGCCTTTTCATTCTTCTTCTTTCTGCAGTGAACACAGATTCGAAGTAGGTATTCAAATACCTATTTGGGGTGAAGTAGCCATTTTGCTAAAGACTAAAGGAACCTCAAGCAGTGATACTGGCCCTGAACTGCCTACTCCTGAAGTTCTGGTAAAACAAGGAAAATGAAAACTTCATTTAGTTATGCTGGTGTGTACAGGTGTCGTTCGTTAGTTAAGTCGCTCAGTCGTGTCCAACTCTTTGTGACCTCATGGACTGTAGCCCACCAGGCTCCTCCATCCATGGGATTCTCCAGGCAAGACTACTGGAGTGGGTTGCCATTTCCTTCTCCAGGGGATCTTCCCAACCCAGGGATCGAATCCAGGTCTCCCACATTGCAGGCAGACACATTAACCTCTGAGCCACCAGGGAAACCCCACAGGTGTCATTACCTGTAGCTGAATGCCACCCCAGTTGACACGAGTGGGTATTAAGAAAAGAGAGAGGACATTAGCAGCTGCTGTTTCGCGATCTAGGGGAACAGAGAGGTGACTCTCTCAAGTGTTACCATGAGTTATAAAGTGAAGAATGCACCTTTCATTTTTGGTTGCTGAATTCTTTTTCTGAATGCAATACCACCCTAAAGCTGGGCCACATGAAGCCTAGAATTTATTTATTTATCGATCAATAAATATGCCATCAGAGTAGCAGTAGTATCGTTAGAGCTATTAATAGGAACAGCAGGGGCTGGGGAAGAGCCTGCAGAGGGAAACAAGAAATAGAAATTGACTCTATTATGACTTCACTCTTTATATCTGGGCCTGAAATAATTTTTTTTTTCTGTCTACCTTTGAAAACTCGTCTGAGCCAGACAAAGACAAATACTGTATGGTATCACTTACATGTGGAATCTAAAAAAATAGTCAGACTCATAGAAACAGAGTAAAATGATGGTTGCCGATGGCTGGCGAGTGGGGGAAGTGGGGAGATGGGGGTTGAAGGGTACAAATCTTCAGTTACAAGATGAATACGTCCTAAGGATATAATGGACAGCATGGTGACGTCAATAATACTGTATTATGGGACTTCCTTTGTGGTCCAGTGGCTATGACTCTGTGTTCCCAATGCAGGAGAGCAGACCCTTACAGCCAAATGAAAATTAAAAATAATAATACTGAAGTGTATGTTTGAAATTGCTAAGACGCTAGATCTTAAACATTCTTACCAAAAAAAAAAAAGCAAAAAACCCAAACCAACCAAACAAAAAAAGCTGAGGTAATGGATGAGCTAATTAACTTGATTGTGGTAATCATTTCACAGTGTATATGTATCTCAAATCATCACATTGTCTACTATAAGTATGTTGCAGCTTTACTTGTCAGTTATACCTCAATAAAGCTGGAGCACGTGGAGGAAGCTGGCCTTATCCCTTCATGGCTGAACTTTGCCTGGCCACCCCAGGCCTCACTGCCTGAAGCTTTAAAGCACTCGTCATCCTATCTTCATCTCAGGTTGTGCTAGGCTTCTGGCTCCTAGCAATACCAAACCACAGGAGAACCATAATAAATTTCCTCTGAATGATTAATCAAAGGGGAGCAGCTGGAGACAATTAATTACTGGCTAATTGTTATCAATTGTCTAGGTAACAAAAGCTAATATGAATACTCATCCTATACAGAGTGTTCTCATCTAGTTATTTAAAGGTTCTCATCTAGTTATTTATCTAGTTATAAACAACTGAGAAAGAAATGTTTTTCCTTCAGTCTTTGGTGCTATAGCTGTCTCCCAAACTTTAATTTCAGAGAATTCTGAAATTAAATTCACTTTCACTATCTTTCACTTCTTCATTCATGTCTGTCTATGGCAGCTAAGTGTTAGATAGGACTTGTGATAGATGACTCAAATCTTGCCCTGAAGAAGTGCAGTTACAAGAAAAAGACAGCTCTCTAAATTATCCTGCCGTTCTATTATCATATCATAATAGAAGCTTCCTTTCAAGAAGTGCTTACAATGTGTCAGGTACTCTGCACTTCTATACAATATAAGGCACTTATGTACAGTATCATTTAAAAATTGTATACAGCCTGTGAGGTGGCTATCCTAGCTCCTTTTACAGGTAAGGAAACAGAAGCTCAAAAGGATGCAGTAATGTATTCAGGGCATTCAGCTTGTGCGTGGTGAATCTGGTAGTTAAATCCAGTCCTGTCTGACTGAGATGCAGGTCCATTCTGTTAACCATCATACTGTTCACAGAAGACTTGTTGAAACACTCATCCCTCCATATATTCCATGTCCAGAGGAGTTTGAGAAATGCTATGCACTGTGGCTCCACATTCTCAAGTCACAGTGTCATTCTGCTTTATAACATAATAGTTTAGGTCAGTGGTACTCAAACTTTTTTGAAGACATATTCCTATCACTAAGATGATTTAACACTCATGCCCAGTATAGGTTTGTTTACTTAAACATTCTATATATATTCTAAACTGTTCATTTTATTTAATAATGTATTACTTTTTGTTTTCACTAGCATGTCAGATATTAGCAATATTATTAAAGATAGTTAATATATTATAGGGCTTCCCAAGTGATGCTAGTGGTAAAGAACCCTTCTGCCAATGCAGGAGACTTACGAGATGCGGGTTTAATCCCTGGGTTGGGAAGATCCCCCGGAGGAGGGCATGACAACCCATTCCAGTATTCTTGCCTGGAGAATCCCCATGGACAGAGGAGCCTAGTGGCCACAGTCCATAGGGTCACAAAGAGTATATATTATGTACAAATATATTATAAAGCTATAAAATATTATTAATGTTTATATAATATTTTTACTGAGAGCATGATGATTGGACTTTATCATTATTTTCAGCATCATGATTTATTGATCTTTTGAAAGTTCTGGTTCTAAATATCAGTTTATTTTGTTACTTCCTTTTTTAAAGATGTGTTTCTTTATTTATTTATGGCTGCGCTGGGTCTCCATTGCTGTGTGTGTGCTGTGCGTTGCGATAAGGAGGGGCTACTCTGTAGTTGCGGTGCTTGGGCTACTTGTTGCAGTGGCTTCTCTTGTTGCATTGGGCTCTAGGTACTCGGGCTCAGTAGCTGTGGTGCACGGGTTTAGTTGCTCCACTGCTTATGGGAACTTCCCAGACCAGGGATCCAACCCATGTCTCCTGCGTTGGCAGGCAGATTTTTAACCACTGGACCACCATGGAAGTCCATTTTGTTAGTCCTTTAACGGCTACCATAACTGAAAAGTTTCCTCTAATGACAGTTTTTCAGCCTGTCACTCACTCTGCAAGGATGCTGCTGCTCTCGAAATACATTCAGTATATTTCCATTTTCCCTGAGTCCAATCAGTTGTGTGTCTAAACTAAATAAATGAATTCAAAATCTACTGAAACATTTCCTTCTTACCTTTAATGGGTGAAATTGTTTTACTTTCAAATTTTAAAGTGTGTATCTATGAGAATTTTTATGTGTGCACACAAGTTTTTTTTCAGGGAAAAGCCATGTAACTATGAAATAAATAACTATTTTTAAAATGTTCTCTCCAAGGACTTCCCTGATGGCCCAGTGGCTAAGAATCCAGGCTCCCTATGCAGGGGGCCCAGTTTTGATTCCTGGTCTGGGAACTAGATCCTGCATCCTGCAACTAAGAGTTCTAAGCTACAACTAAAGATCCTGCATGCCACAACTAAGACCCGGAGCAGACAAATAAATAAATACAAATAAATATTTTTTTAATGCCCTTTCCATAGCATGTTTCATTAGGAACGGAGTTAGTGATTCTTCATCATTGTCAGATAACACCTTTGTCTTGTGTGTGTGTGTCTGTTTTTTTAAAAAATATTTAGAGTATTACTGACAGTGTCTCTCCTTCACAAGAAACCTCCTTATAGCCCTAAGGTACAAAAGATGATTGTTACCCAAGTACAAAGACGCACCTTGTCTTGGATCCCAGAAAACAGTACATTCTTTATCATCTGTGGAAGTCTAAGATAAGGGTTTATCTTCATCCTATGGAATTCCAAATGTGGGAATAATTTCATATTGGTTAGGTTCTTGGTTGCACACATTCAGAGGCCACCTGCAGTTTACCTGAAGAGAAACAGAGAGTCCTGAAAGGATATTGATGGGTCTCAGAACGGACGGGGAAGCAGGGTGATGGGCCCCAGGAAACAGGCAGGAACCAGTGGGGGTGAGTCAGCAGGAAGCCCAGCCAAAGACAAGACACAGGAACATTACTCACGGCCACAGGCACCGCTGTGAGTGCTCTCCAAGGGCTCCTGGGTCTGTGCGTCATCACCCCTCCGTAGCATCACTCCCGGCTGGAACATCCCGTTGGCTGAGCCAGAAAGCAGCATAGGGACTATCTGGCCTCTTTGAGCTTCTGCTGCAGGCAGGGGCCCTCCCTTCAAGACCTTCAAGACCTTCCAAGGGTGGAATTCCAACTAAATAGAAATGAGATTTAGGTGCTGCATAGGCAGAAGAAAAAAATCACAATTTGGAAATATCCAAGAAAGAACTATTTTTGATCTTCTCATTTTAATTCAGAGACATGGTAGGTTTTTAAAGGACATATTTGAGATCCAGACTATTCAATTTATCCTACGCAATACTTTGGAGGGCAGAATGGGAGACTGGGTTAAGTGTGTGGCTTGAGCCTGTGTTTGAAGTCCAGGTCAGCTATTTCCGAGCTGTAAGGCCCTGGGCAAGAAAATCAGCCTCTCTGAGCCTATTCTTATCTATAAGATTGGGTCACTGTAGTACCTGCCTCACAGCGTTGGACTTTGAGGTTTTTGTGAGATAATGTTTGTGAAGATCTTACCAGTGACTAAGACTCCACACTCCCAACTCAGGGAGCCTGGGTTCGATTTCTGGTCAGGGAACTAGATCCCACATGCTGAAGCTAAGGATCCCACATGCCAAAGATCAAAGATACAGCGTGCTGCAATTAAGACTTAGGGCAACCAAATAAGTAAATTAAATAAATAAACATTAAAAAAATAAAGATTGGGCACTGTTAACTCTTACAAAGATGAATGAGAGTTTAAATAAAATGCTCCACTGAACATTAAATTCATCAGTATGCTAAGAAGAAACAGGCCTGGCTCTAGTCCATTACCCTGAAACCAGGGAGCACTATTTCTTTTAACACCTTGAAGTGTGCTTCTTTTTTAAAAAGTGTTTTTTTAGGTTGGGCTCCCCAGAACCAAAGCCTGAGGTGAGAAACTGTGTGCACATGATTTATTAAGGAAGGGCTCCCAGGAGAAATCAGTAAAGGAGTGGGCAAAGGGGAAAAAGGAAGAGACCAGCGAGGCTGCCATTTGGCCCAGCAATGCCAGGGATTCTAGAATGCAAGTCACACCCGTGTCTCTTCCAACTGAAGGCAAGGCCCTTGCACTCCGCACCTGTGGTCATCAATTAAGGACCACCCCAGGAGGATGAAGACTGCTGCTGCTGCTGCTGCTGCTAAGTCACTTCAGTCGTGTCCGACTCTGTGTGACCCCATAAACGGCAGCCCACCAGGCTCCCCTGTCCCAGGGATTCTCCAGGCAAGAACACTGGAGTGGGTATGAAGACTGCTAGGAACTTCCAAAACCCTGCCCTGGAAGAAAGAGGGGCTTCTGAAGCCTCAGATTAGGTTCCCAAAGAAGACTCACAGGTGAGGTTATTGTAAACAAAAGCACACTTGAAGCTGGGGAGAGATGACCAAAATGGTAAAAAAAAAATATATGTATATATCTGGGAGGATTTGGGCAGAGACTCACCATCCTGCCCTCTCTAATGATTCACTTATTGAGACCCTGAGCCTGGGGGATCCTCAAAAGGCACTACGGTGAAGAGGGAATCAACAGCCCAGCAGCACAAACCATGAAGGAACATTGTAAGAGGCATCTGATAGTCTTGGAGGACCATAAAGAATCAAGATGTATCTGCAAGTCCTAAACTGCAAATTACTATATATATAGGAGATAAACGGCAAGGTCTTCCTGGGTAGCACAGGGAACTGTATCCCATATCTTATAATAAATTACAACGGAAAAGAATTGGAAAAGAATATATGCATAAGACTGAATCACTCTGCTGTATACCAGAAACTAACACAAGATTGTAAATCAGCTATGCTACGCATCCCTCCTAAGTTGCTTCAGTTGTGTCTGACTCTTTGTGACACTGTGGACTATAGCGCACCAGGCTCCTTTGTCCATGAGATTCTCCAGGCAAAAATACTGGAGTGGATGGCCATGCCCTTCTCCAGGGGATCTTCCTGACCCAGGGATTGAACCAAGTCTCCTGCAGCTCCTGCACTGCAGGCAGATTCTTTACTGCTGAGCCACTGGGGAAGCCGAAATCAGCTATACTTCAATTGAAAACAAGAAAAAAAGAATTAAGATGACTTCCCACTTCCGACCTTCTGTGATTACTTTTTGTTAACCCTTTTCTGTTGGGAAGCACCAGCACGTGGTGGTTAAGAGGTGCCCATCAATTAGAGCTACACAGTCTTGGTTTTCAATATAGAATCTGGCCTCAGTTTCCTCATCTTTAAAACAGGGATAATGGGGACTTCCCTGCTGGTCCAGTAGCTAAGACTCTGCACTCCCAAAGCAGGGGACCTGGTTCAATCCCAGGCCAGGGAACTAGAGATCACATGCTGCAACCAAGAGCTTGCATACCACAACTAAAAGATTCTGCATGCCGCAATGAAGACTGAAGATCAGTGTGCAGCAACTAAGACCCTGTGAAGTCAAATAAATAAAACAAATATTAAAAAAAATAATAACAAAAATAAAAATAAAAGAGGGATAATGATAATATCTACCTCATAGGGTTGTTGATTCATTGATAAGGAATCAACCAGTTACTCACTGTAAAGCACTTAGAGTGGTATTTAGTAATAAGGTAAACACTCTATTGCTGTTGTTGTTATTGTTCAGTTGCTAAGTTGTGTCCGATTCTTTGCGACCCCATGGACTGCAGCATGCCAGGCTTCCCTGTCCTTCACTATCTCCTGGAGCTTGCTCAAACTCATATCCTTTGAGTCAGTGATGCCATCCAACCATCACCCATCGTTTGGCCAAAAGCAACATGCCTGGACCATGGCTGTCAAACAACTAGATGAATGGGAAGAGTCTTTGAAAACTGGTTTGTGGATTCTGGGTAAGTGGAATTGTACAGAGCAGCTGTATATGAAGTTGAGATAAGTGGACTTACCTGGATGGCTGTGTTGCTAGAGATCTCCTATCCTCCAGGATACCCACCCTCACTCAGACTAGGGCACCTCGCTCTCTCCTCCCAGGGAAAAAACAGCAATGTAGGGGAAGGGTTTGGAGTCAGACTGTCGGGTCTGGGTTATATCCTGATCAGAAACAAACTGGGTGACCTAAGCTAAGCATGGAACCTCTCTGAGACTCAGTGTTCTCATCCATAAAATGGAGTTGATTATATTAATAAGACCCACTTCATAGCGCTTTTTTTTTTTGGATATGACACATGGCTTGCAGGATCTGAGTTCCCTGGCTTCAGCCATGAAAGCATCGAGTTCTAACCACTAGACCACCAGGGAGTTCCCTGGTTTTGTTTTCAATTTTGTTTTTTCAAGGTTCATTGGACCTATATCACATTGCCTGGTATGTATTATGTGATTAAAACATGTTATCCATTATTATTTGGCCAAAACTCCTGAAACAAGCTTCATTCTTGTTAAGTTTATTTAAATATCATCAGCTTTTTGGTTAGTTATGGTTTATAAAAGCAAAATATAAAAATAGTATTATCTTTTCAGGCTGAGAAGAACGTTTTCAAACTTAAAAAAATAAAAATCAGTGAAGCCTTGTTTTCAAACCAATTTCTGTTAGAAGCCTGATGTGTAAAACCGATGTAAGCTGCTCTGGAGGGTGGAGCCTAGACAGCTGGCCTCATCCTTCTTTCTCAACTGACATTTCTGACACCCTGGGGAGCCCTGGACTCCTGGAATAAGAACATCCTCCATATTCCTGCATTTTTTCTAGTGTCTTCTTATTTTACAGTCTGAAGTTCACTAGGGGAAAGTAGCTCATTCAAGATCTCCCCAACTCAGTGGGGGATTAGGAGGTACAAACTACTGGATATAAGACAGGCTACAAGGATGTGTAACTGTAAATGGAGTAGATATTTAAACTGTATTAAAAAATAAAAATTAAATTGGGACTTCCCTGGCAGTCCAGTGGTTAGGACTTCATGCTTCCATGCCCCAAACCAGGGGCACCTGTTTGATTCCTGATCAGGGAACTAAGGTCCCACATGCCACGTGGTGAGGCCAAAATAATTAATTAATTAAAATTTTAAAAAGATCCCCCCAGCTGGAAAATAACAGAGTAGGTACCTGAATCCAGTCAATATTTCCTTTGAGAGTTTCTTACACTTCCATCATCTGAGCAATTCTTGGTTTTGCTGACTAAAGTAGCATTTAATTGGTTTATTTGACAATTACTTGCTTCATAAAGTAGTTCCTTGCTGTGATTCCTGCCTTTTAAAAATTCTTTACTGTTATAAGCAATCATATCCATGAATCTGACATTTGATGCTATATATTTTCTTAATTTACACTGAAACTAAAAAGTGAAAAAATATAAAAGTACTTGTCCGTACACCATTTAAAGCTTAAGTATGTACACCCCTCAGACCCTCCCAGTGATTTCCATAGTACATTTTGGAAAATACTGCTCTGTGTGCAAAAAAGAAAATACCTTAGCTTTAAGGAAGCCAGTTCAGGGGAGGAACCATATCTTTATCAGAGACCAGGAGGTTCAGGCTTCTCAGATGGCATTAAGTGGTAAAGAACCCACCTCCCAATGCAGGAGACTCAAAAGACACAGGTTCGATCCCTGGGTCAGGAAGATCCCTGGAGAAGGAAATGACAACCCACTCCAGTATTCTTGCCTGGGAAATTCCATGGACAGAGGAACCTGGCTGGCTAGAGTCCACGGGACCACTAAGAGTTAGATACGACTTAGCATTCACACAGGAGGTCCAGGGATTTTCTGGGCCCTGTTCCCTGTGGAATTCAATTCAATAGGATGACACAAGTTTAGAATGAGTTTAAAGGATGATTCCAGTGGAGCTAGTTTGGGTCTTAGTTTCTTGTTTTGCTTTGTATTAACAAAAACAAGACGTGGGAAGTCACTGAACCGCAAGCTCTTTGGAAACTGACTCCCGTTCTGTAATTAAATGGGTTCTAAGCACTATGAAATGTTTGGACTTATAACTTTTAAGAACTTTTCTGTTTGTCTTTACTGTGTACACTTTACAACTTCCAAAAGTTGCAGTTAGTCCACCCTTTGTAATCACAAGAAGATGTTGCAGGGCCTCATACAATGAGGAAATAATTCACACCTTGGAATGCTAATTGCACTTGCTCTTCAACCCAGAGGCTCAAAAGGCAGCAGGACCCATGTGCAATGGTATACACCCTGTCTTGTCTGGCTTGGATCTGGCTTTTGAAATGAAGAAAGAGAAGAAAATCATTTAAGTTTTGCCTAAAAATAGTCTTTTCAAGGGTTCCCCCTCCTTCAAATAAGGCACCCACTATAGGCTGTGCTAGATATAGAAATGTAATGCTTTTTCCATTCTCTTCAAAGGTCAATTTGTTAGTTTACTTTTTCCACTTAGTATAACTCCTATCATTGGCTTGTCACCTTAGATCTGACACAAAGGTAATATAAACCAGGACTAGTCAGATATACTCCTTGCTTAGATTTCACACTCAAAAGACCAAATATTTGGGACCTCCCTGGTGGTCCAGGGGCTAAGATTCTGTGCTCCCAATGCAGGGGTCCCTGATCAGGGAACTATATCCCACAAACCCTGCATGCCACAACGAAGACAGAATGTCTCGTGTGCAGCAACTAAGACCCAGCGCAGCCAAGTAAATAGATTAGTTATTAAAAACAATACCTAATATACTTTTTCCATTTACACAAGTATCAGAGTCCCAGTGTTTGCAAAAGACTTCTAGAAATTTGGGAAACACAGATTAGCTAATAAAGCTGGCCCTTAAAAATGAACTTTAAAAAATTGATATGAATATATATATAAAGCATCATCAGTACACTAGCTGAAAGCACAGACCTTCATTTTAGACAAACCTGAGTCTGAATCCTGACTCTACCGACTGAAACTTGGAGTAAGTTCATAAACTTGCTATGCTTCAGTGTCTTCACTTATGAGGCAAGGGTACCAAGTGTACTGACTTCATAGATTTTCTTTGAGGATTAAATGAGATAATGCACAGAAAATATTTAGAACAGGGCTGGGTACACAGAAAGCATTCCAAAAAATGCTAGCTATTATTTTTGTTGTGACCCTCATAATCACTACCATTCTGCCACACAAATTGTTAATACCTGAAGTAAGTGTGGTCATTGTGACAGATTTAATGGACTGGCTCCCACAACATCCACTCCGACCCTTTCTAAAACCCCCAGCACCTGAATTCCGTTGTAACTAAGGTTTTACATATGACCCAGGTTCTTGTGAGTCTATGCATGTGTGCCCCAGAAAGGTGACAGGGATTCAAATGAAGTGACAGTTTCATGTGGGTGGATCCATTTTCTTGCAAGAATGACAGTGGAGAAGCTTTGGGAAAACTTCTAGTGTCCAGAACTCCCCTGGCAGTCCAGTGGTTATGTTATGATTTTAAAACAAGAACGGAAATAGATGAGAAACCTTAGTAAAACTGAAACCACACTGCACCCAGGACTCTACCCATCACACACTTCCACTGCAGAGAGTGTTCCATCCCTGGTTCAGCAGGGTTTCATGCAGCCTGATGCAGCTAAAACAAAAAGAGTTCCAGTGTCCGGTACCTAGAATCATAGGTATTGAGTGGTAAGCGGCCACAATGGTGTCTCCATGAGAACAGTGCCGTTTATGGTTGGGCATTTCTCCAGAGACTGTTCTGGCTGTGTGGTATGTCAGCCTGTTTTCCTGGCACTGATGACAATCCTCTAGCCTACCTAGTAGCCTGTTCTAATCTTGTTCTGTTGAAACTAGCCGGAGTGAATTCTGTTGCCTGCAACTAAGGACACAGTGATTATCAAGCGATCAATACATAATTATCAGAATAATCCTAATTACCACAGTCAAAAAGTTTTCTTTACTAAGTATTTTCTGTTTCCTAAAGGGATCAAGATCAGAATGTATAAAAACCTTCAAAATGCATTCACCCTAAAAGATACCATGTGAATGGAAACTTGTTTTGTTGTTGTTGTTGTTTTTAAGGCTTAATTTTCTTCAGCAGCAGAAAGGGGGTCCCAGAAAGTCAGTTAGTGTGTAAATGTACTTGGCTCAGTGTGTTGTATACAGTCATTAACATCCTACCCTCTAGGATGGCTCCCAGGAATGTGCTCAATTATAATGATAAGAATGCCTTTAAAGACACTAACAAGGGCATTGAGACCCATCTCCAGACAGATTTTGAATTGACGAAAAATGACAGCGGGATGGGTAGAGTCCTGGGTGAAGTGTGGTTTCAGTTTTACCAGGTTTCTCATCTGTTTTTGTTCTTGTTTTAAAATCATAACATAAAATTCTTTCCTCCTACAAACACTGCTCTTAAAGGCATCTTCTCTGAGTAAGACAGAGGCCATCCTTGACAATTCTCTTGTCGTTTGATACCTGATT
Organism: Kobus ellipsiprymnus; assembly: GCA_006410655.1. Taxonomy (NCBI): domain Eukaryota; kingdom Metazoa; phylum Chordata; class Mammalia; order Artiodactyla; family Bovidae; genus Kobus; species Kobus ellipsiprymnus. The sequence continues at coordinate 376,225 of SJYR01001017.1, forward strand.
TCCCATTTTCCCCCTTTACATCCTCCTAGCAAAGTGAAGTGACCACTTCAGTGCAGATCAGGGAACTTCCCACAATCCTGAACTAATAGGCGGAACTGTCAAGTGCTTAAGTTACTTATGTCTTTCTCCAAAAAAGTTCATAAAAATGCTGGATTTCTGGCTTAGTCAGTAAGATGGTATGTTTGTTTCCTATCACTGCTGTAATAGTTGTCACAAATTTAGTGACTTAAAACCACACAGATGTATTATCCTTCCAGTTCTAGACATCAGAATTCTGAAACCAATTTTACCGGGATTTAGCCAAGCATCCACAGGACTTGTTCCTTCTGGAAATTTCAGGGGAGAATCCGTTTCCTTGCTTTTTTCAGGTTGCCTGCATTCCTTGCCTCCTGGCCCCTTCCTCACATCACTTCAACCTCTTGTTTTCATGACCACAACCCTTACTACTGACTCTGACCCTCTGCTTTCTTCTTATGGGGATCTTAGGATTACACTGAGCCCAGTTGGATAATCCAGGACAGTTTGTTCATCTCAAAATCTTTAACATCCCTTTAAAGTATTTTTTACATCCCTTTTTCCCTGTATGGTAACATTCACACGTTCTGGGGATTGGGATATGGACATGGGGTGGAGGTCAAGAACCAGAGTTGTAATCATGTTTTCTCAGTCAGTGGGGGCTTCCTATAAGGTTCAGTTCAGTTGAGTTGCTCAGTTGTGTCTGACTCTCTGCGACTCCATGAATCGCAGCATGCCAGGCCTCCCTGTCCATCACCAACTCCCGGAGTTCACTCAGACTCACGTCCATTGAGTCAGTGATGCCATCCAGCCATCTCATCCTCGGTCATCCCCTTCTCCTCCTGCTCCCAACCCCTCCCAGCATCAGAGTCTTTTCCAATGAGTCAACTCTTCGCATGGGGTGGCCAAAGTACTGGAGTTTCAGCTTTAGCATCATTCCTTCCAAAGAAATCCCAGGGCTGATCTCCTTCAGAATGGACTGGTTGGATCTCCTTGCAGTCC
>SJYR01001017.1:394236-408217 GCA_006410655.1 Kobus ellipsiprymnus
GATTGGGGGCAGGAGGAGAAGGGGACGAGAGAGGATGAGATGGCTGGATGGCATCACTGACTCGATGGACGTGAGTCTGAGTGAACTCCGGGAGTTGGTGATGGACAGGGAGGCCTGGCGTGCTGCGATTCATGGGGTCTCAAAGAGTCGGACACAACTGAGCGACTGAACTGAAATTAAAAAAATAAAATCACCACACAGAGAAAACTTCAGACCCAGGTAGCTTCACTGGGGAATTCTCCCATGTTTAAGGAAGATATGACACAAATTCTTGACAAATTCTTTCAGAAATATGAAAAGGAGTGAATACTCCCCCTCCCACTCCTTGAGGCCAGCATTACCCTGATATTGAATTCAGACACCGCAAGAAAAACAGCAATAATGAAGACAAAAAACTACAGACCTATATGCCTAATGATAAATATCCCTCCTAATAAAGTTTTAGCAATCAGGCCATGGATGAGATGGCTTAGTCATTCTAAGATGTCAGTTCTCTCCCAAATTCATCTATAAATTTATGTAACTCCATTAAGAATTCCAGCAAGATTCTTTAAATGAAAATTTTATTGAAGTGAAATACCTATATGTATATGTATCTATAAAACCACACCAATCATAAGTATACAACACAATGAATTTTTGCAAAGGGAGTAACTCTGTATAACCATAGCACAGTTAAAAAAAACTGAAGCATTACCCGCACCTCAGGAACACCTTAGGTGCTTTCCCAAGCCTGGTAACTAGAGAAGAGTTTTGCCTGTTTTGAACTTTATATAAATGGAGTAGGGAATGGAACCTAAAAGGAAAACTATAATTGAACAAAATAAGAGCAATTCCTTGACAAAGAAGCTGATGATGATGTGTGCTGTGAATTAAGGGGTATGATTAACTCAATTCTCACTTCCTGAGGTCTCCAAAAACCTACAAAACAAGCTTCAAGAAAACTAAGACTCTGGTGAGCCTAATTTACCAAGTGCAGACATGTGCAAATTCCAGTGGTAGACACAATTCAAGGTAAAACTGCTTCCAGCTCTGCCAGCTCCAAATAAGACCAAGTCTCTTTTGGTGCTCAAAATACCCCTGACTAGATGTTAGACTCCTAGTTCTTCTTTTTTTAAAAAATTTTATTTATTTAGCTGTGTCACTGTGGCACTCGAGATCTTCACTGTGTCATCTTTCACTGTGGTGCACAGACTCTCTAGTTGTGGCATGCATGGGCTCAGTAGTGGTGGCACTTGGGCTCAGTTGCTCTGGGGTATGTGAGATCTTAGTTCCCAGATCACAGATCAAACCTGCATCCACTGTATTGGGAGGTGGATTTTTAAGCACTGGACAACCAGGGAAGTCCTAAACTCTGAGCTCTTAGAACTGGACTTTTCTCCTCACCTCTCAAGTTTCTTTATCTGCTAAATGGGTTTACTTGTCCATCTAACTCACAAAGACTTGAGGAGGAATCTCAGAATATGGTGAGGTATATGAAAACAAGGGCTTCCCAGGTGGCTCAGTGGGTAAAGAATCTGCCTGCAATACAGGAGACATAGGTTCAATCCCCAGGTCGGGAAGATCCCCTGGAGTAGGGTATGGCAACCCACTCCAGTATTCTTGCCTGGAGAATACTATGGGCAGAGGAGCCTGGTGCGTTACTGTCCACCGGATCACAAAGAGTCCAAAGCAACTGAGCACACAGCCATGCATATGAAAACATCTAGTAAAGCATTATTCAAATAAAAGCCATCATAATGATTATTTTAAAAGGAAAATTTTTCTAAATGATTCCAGCCTAGATTTTTAAGAAAATCTTTACATTATTTTATTATTTTTAATGTGAATATTTAGCAAGATGGAAGAAATATTTTGATTTGTGGGAAAAGAAGAGCCCCAGATTGTACTCTTTAAATGCCATGGTTTGGGTACATCATTTATTTATGTGTTAAACTTCAGATTACATGTAATAAACTATTTGTGGTGCAGAACTATTGATTTTCCTGCATTAGCAGCTGAATTAAATGTGCATTACTCCAGGGTTGGTCACCATGAGAGATGCTTAAAAAGTTTTGAGGGAGAGTCAGTGAAGCCCATTAAGGCTCTTGAGGCCCCATCTCCCGTTGATCCCAGTCACCCCAGGGAAGCTTTACTGCAATTCGGTCACATGTACATCCTTGTCTTAATGCTTCCTCTAATGCTGCCTAATAGCATGGCTACATCATTTGCCTTATAAAGAAATAGTTGCCTTCCCCAACCGTGGCACAAACATGTTCTAAAAACGAGTGGTGCTTTTGAGTACATCTCATGTAAAATACAAAATTCCTTGGTTTCATGTTTTTATTAGCACATTCATTGATTTATTTAACCAACTAACATTTATTAAGTATTTAAATGGTTCTCAACATTTATCCAGTGGTAGTCTTTATCCCCGAGTTCAATACTTATCTCTGTGATCAGTACCTGGAAATGAATTACTGCCTACTTGATGTCCTTGGAGAATATTTAAATATTTGGAGAAGTGAAGAATGGAACCCTGGATTGAATTCCCACCTCTGTTACCTTCCAGCTAGGCGACCTTGGTCAAGTTATTTTTCAGAAATAACTGAGCTTTTCCTTGCAGCCCAATAAATGATCGTTTGTATAAATATAATATATGTGTTTTGAAACACATGATATTTAGTGTGTATAGGATAAAAAATTTGGTATAGAGACATTAAATCAATGCAGTAAATTATTTATCAGAATTATCTATATTCTTATAGACTTCTCTATCTTTCAAATTAAAACTGTGAACAAGAGTGCATTGTCTGGTTTGAATTAATTTTATTTCTCACTCTTTGACCTTTTCAGCTTCAGGTTTACTGTCTTCAGCTCTTGACTGTTCCCCCTACCATGATTTTTTTAATGTTTCTCCTATTTTATTAGTTCTGTGCTCTTTTTCTCAGATTCCTATTACAGTTCCCTGTAGCCACAATTCCAAAATCTTAAAATTCTCTGAAAACCAAAAATTTTCTCTTGGGCTGGCAACACTCCTTTGGCAGTAAATCCTGACCTGACATGATATGAAACTATTTATCATCCTTATTTATTTCTTTCAATGTTTTACTGAAGAAAAGTAGTATTTGTGATTACAGAGTGCTGACCTAGACCCCATGGGGGTGTATGTAATATCAGTGTATACACTACCTCATCTCTCTAAAATCACCCAAATGCTGACTCCAGAAGCGCATCTGACTCCAGGGAGTTTGAATAAACCATCATTAGCCTGTATATCTATCTTAGACCTCCTGAATAAGTCCTCCCATCACTCTTGGTTTCGTAATTTTCATATATATCCTGAGTTCCAAGTGAACTTAAGTTTGTCTTCACTAAATTAATTTTTGGCAGCTCTGCCTCCAAGAGGTTTTTCATTTGGCATTTGTTGTTTCCTTCTCCACAAAAACATTTCCTGATCTCAGAGGGATCCCTCCTTATGACTTCTTGCTCTGTATTGGCCAATGTTCCCTTCAGTTTGGCTGGATGAGGACTTGAAGCAGAAGCTCTGCAAGCCAGGGCCCTTTCACATGCAAGAAACAGACACCCAGCTGGATGTGGCTTGAGGCAAATGAGGATCTTGGAAAGACACTGGAGACAGAATCTCAGAAACTAGGATGTCTCTGGGGACCTCAGAGAGGGACTGAAAACAGGGGCTTCATGCTGCCAGGCCCTCCTCTCTCTTTCTCTCCTTCTCTCTCTCCTTACTGGCTTCATTTTCTCCTACTGCAGTTGGATTTCTGCCTCCTGGTTAGAAACATGAATATTAGGAACACTAAGTTCATCCCTTTTCAGCTCTGTAACCCAAGAGGTAATAGAATTCCTCTCTTCTGGCTTCAGGGCTAGGCTTATTGGTCTAGCCTGGGTCTCATTCCCAGACACAGGCAGGTCCAAATGGACACAGATCTGTCAAAAGGTGAGGGAGAGATCCTGAGCAGATTAAACAATAACATCCACTTCATACATTTTCTAAAATGCTGCATAAATTTACTTCAAATTGGAGGATTTTTCCTGACTCTCCATGGCAGTCCTCTTTGGATTTGGAGCATGTTTTCGTAGATACAGTGACATCTCCCAGGTTGCTTGGTTTGGGGGCAAGCCCCACTGGATGCAGGTACTGCCTGGTGCAGCTGTCTGCTCGGAGAGAAGGCCCTGCTGTGCAGGCTTCCTGCTGGCCATGTCTGCCTGTCCTCACCCTCCGCAGCAGGACAGGAGAGGGATTCTGTCAGAGTTAGCCTCCCACCAAGTCCATTTCAATGGCATTCTTTATAATGCATCTGTTAGAGTTCTGTTTGTTACAAGTAACCCAAACCCCACTCAAACTGGCTTAAAAAAGAGAGGATGTATTGGGTCCCTTAACTGGAGAAGTCCATCCGTAGGGGGTGGTCAGATGCAATACAATCAGCACTTCAGCTTTGGTTCTTGGACTTCGCCTGAGATGGATTTGTCTTAGCTGGTAGCAGGATGGCTGCCACAATTCTGAGCCTCATCTGACCACATCCAGAGGAAGACAGATGGCCTCTTCTGGCAGATATCTCTCCAGCAGGAGGATGTTGCGTTTTCAGAAGCTTCCAGCCAACTTCTCTTTACATCATATCAGCTCCATCTGGTTACCAGCATTTTTGTGAGCCCATCCCTTGTCCAGGGAATTTGTGTGTGTTAATTGATTGAGTTCTTGAACCAATCAACAGTAGGAGGGATAAAAGTCCTCTTAGGGCAAGCAAGCCAACACCTGGTGCTGAGCATGATGTCTGTTCCTCTGGAAGCACACAGCTATGTGGGTGAAGATGGGAAGACCCTCCACCAGCAAAAAGATTATGATTCACTGGAATGTGTATATATAACTGAATCACCTGCTATATACTTGAAACGTTATAAATCAACTATACGTCAATAAAAAAAACAAAACAAAAATTATGATTTGCTGAAGGCTCAGATTCGGTTAGCATTTCTTGGCAGTAAAGTTTTTGTTGTTGTTTGTTTTGTTTTGGGGTTTTCTTTTCTTTTTTGGCAGTGCCAAGCAGCATGCAGGATCCAACCAGGGACCAACCTGCTGTGGAAGCTTGGAGTCTTAACTACTGGACCGCCAGGGAAGTCCCAGAAGTAAAGTATTTTTTAATTAAGGTCTCTATGTTACTTTTTAAAAGACATTATGCTACTGCATACTTAATAGACTACAGCACAGTATAAACATAAATTTTCTATGCACTGGGAAACCAGAAAGTTCATGTGACTTGGTTTATTGCAATATTCACTTTCCTTTGTGGTCTAGAGCTGAACCCTAGATATCTCTGAGGTTTGCCTGTATAAAGGAGATCAGTCCTGGGTGTTCATTGGAAGGACTGATGCTAAAGCTGAAACTCCAATACTTTGGCCACCTCATGCGAAGAGTTGACTCATTGGAAAAGACTCTGATGCTGGGAGGGATTGGGGGCAGGAGGAGAAGGGGACGACAGAGGATGAGATGGCTGGATGGCATCAGCGACTCAATGGACATGAGTTCGAGTGAACTCCGGGAGTTGGTGATGGACAGGGAGGCCTGGTATGCTGCGATTCATGGGGTCGCAAAGAGTCGGACACAACTGAGGGACTGAACTGAACTGATACATATCCTATTGGTTTTGTATATAGGAGAACCCTGACTGATAAATCATTATTATGTCCCTAAAGACCCGACCAGCTCTTTACCCCAACCTTGGACACAGATCTACATTTTAAGAAATAATATTGTAAAAGAGCCATTGTTCAGCAATAGGTATAGTTATAGGATTATTAAATAACTAGTTTCATCTCGGTGATGAGTTGGTGGTATGTACAGAGAATATCACCAGGAGTTTTCCCAACTGTACCAAGGATGTCACAGCAGGAAAGAGGCTCACCCTGGGGAAGGTCAGAGTCAGGTTAAACATCAGCAAGGATCCTTTCCTATCTGCTGTGACACTTCCTGTTTGGGGCAATTTATCCATGTGGTCAGAATCCCTGTATGCCACCAAGCCCCCTGTGGTTGCCCCACGGGCCACCCACATCCATTCCCACTAAACAGTATCCAAAATTTCCTTCTGGGGCATTGTTCCTCCCTGATTGTGCGTGGGTAATTGTGCTGATGCTCTCTTATGGGAGCTCAATGGGCCAGACCCGCCTCTCCTGGCTCCAGTTCAGCAGTAGCAGAAGGGTGTGACTTCAGGTACTATCTCAGGGGACTTTGCACCTTGAGCAAATGACATGATACTAAGAAAGAAAGGTTGGCACCATCCACTGCAGCTAAGGAAGAGAGGAATCAATATTTTGAACAGTTTCCTCTGCTTATAAGACAATTTCTGGACTTTCTGTGAACTCTGTCCAGCTTCTTGGCCCTCCTGAGGGCTCTTGGTTGCTGATATTTGCAAGTCTTAACTATCAGACTCCCATGAACTCTGACAGCCCCTTATTGCTTAAGATAATCCAGAATCGGCTTCTGTAATGGGCATTCATGACCCCTGACCAATACAGATCCTCAGGTACTATTTTTGGCTCTGCCTCATTTCCAGGAGCCTCAGTTTCCTCATATGTAAAATTAGGAAATGAGATTATATGTGTGTTCCTCAAATATTTTTCGGCCACAAAATAAAACAATTTTGTGTAAACCAAATCTTCCTGGGACTTCGCTGGTGTTCCAGGGGCTAAGACTTCAAGCTCCCTAGGCAGGGGACCCAGATTTGATCCCTGGTCAGGGAACTAGAGCCCGCACGCCACAACTAAGGGTTCGAGTGCCACAGTTAAAGACCCCGCACGCCACAACTAAAAAGATCCTGTATGCCACAGCTGAAAGACTCACACACCACAACTAAGACCTGGCAAGGCCATGTAAATAAGTAAATGAAAACAAAAAGCAAAGTCTTCCTGAAGGGAGCAGATAAATCATAAAGCTGATCAAGGCAACACTGCTCTGGCTCAAGAGTTTCAAAACTCCAGAATCCTGTCCGCCGCTCACTTTCTCAAGAGCACCCCACTGTGACTTCTGGTCTAATATCGTAATGGGAAAGGACCACACTTCCCCTCTCTCATTGCAACAAAAGACAGACGGGGCTGCCTTCAATAACTCGGGGAGGCATCATACTTCTCATTGACGAAGACTTGTTTCCTCTTGAAGAAATGTGCTGAGCACATGATTGTGAAATGTTAATTACACACACACAGTCACTTTGGCTCCTTACTGTGGAGAAGGCCCAATGAAACCACAAAATGCAAACAACAAAAAAGCATTGGAAGGGGATGTCATGCCATTCTTTTGGAAGCCTTTGCGAACATATGTCTTGTCCATTTTAGATAATTTTATTAAGTCTTTGAAGAACAGAATGGAAACTTCCTTCATGATAAATACATAAAAATTAGTAGTTTTTGTGGGTAAAACAAAACTAGTATGACTTTCACCATTAAGATCTAGTTTGTTTACAATGGCAAAAAAAAAAAGACAGTCTCTTCAGCAAGTGGTGTTGGGAAAGCTGGACAGCCACATGTAAATCTGTGCAATTAGAACATGCCATCTCACCATATACAAAAATAAACTCGAAATGGCTTAAAGACTTAAATCTACGGACTTCCCTGGCGGTCCAGTGGTTAAAGCTTTGCCTNTAGTAGTTTTTGTGGGTAAAACAAAACTAGTATGACTTTCACCATTAAGATCTAGTTTGTTTACAATGGCAAAAAAAAAGACAGTCTCTTCAGCAAGTGGTGTTGGGAAAGCTGGACAGCCGCATGTAAATCTGTGCAATTAGAACGTGCCATCTCACCATATACAAAAATAAACTCGAAATGGCTTAAAGACTTAAATCTACGGACTTCCCTGGCGGTCTAGTGGTTAAAGCTTTGCCTTCCAATACAGGGGCGCAGATTTGATTCCAGGTGGAAGAACTAAGATCCCACATGCCTCAGGGCCAAAACAAAACAAAACAAAACATTAAACAGAAGCAACATTGTAACAAATTCAACAACAAAGACTTTTAAAAAAGTGGTGCACATAAAAAAAAAAAGAAACAACAAATATAAGACAGGACATCATAAAACTCCTAGAACAGAGCCTAGGCAAAACATTCTCTGACTTAAGTCGTACCAGTGTTTTTTTAGGTCAGTCTCGCAGAGTAGTAGGAATGAAAGCAAAAATTAACAAATGGGACCTAATTAAATGTACAAGCTTTTGTNGACAGTCTCTTCAGCAAGTGGTGTTGGGAAAGCTGGACAGCCGCATGTAAATCTGTGCAATTAGAACGTGCCATCTCACCATATACAAAAATAAACTCGAAATGGCTTAAAGACTTAAATCTACGGACTTCCCTGGCGGTCCAGTGGTTAAAGCTTTGCCTTCCAATACAGGGGTGCAGATTTGATTCCAGGTGGAAGAACTAAGATCCCACATGCCTCAGGGCCAAAACAAAACAAAACAAAACATTAAACAGAAGCAACATTGTAACAAATTCAACAACAAAGACTTTTAAAAAAGTGGTGCACATAAAAAAAAAAAGAAACAACAAATATAAGACAGGACATCATAAAACTCCTAGAACAGAGCCTAGGCAAAACATTCTCTGACTTAAGTCGTACCAGTGTTTTTTTAGGTCAGTCTCGCAGAGTAGTAGGAATGAAAGCAAAAATTAACAAATGGGACCTAATTAAATGTACAAGCTTTTGTACAATAAAGAAAACCATAAACAAAATGAGAAGACAACCTACCGACTGGGATAAAATATTTTCAAATGAAATGAACAACAAGGGCTTAATTTCCAAAATATATAAAGACCTCATACAACTCAACAACAAAAACCCAAACAACCCAACCGAAAAACGTGCAGAAGATGTAAACAGATATTTTTTTCCAAAGAAAATATACAGATGGTCAACAAGAACTTGAAAAAATGCTCAACACCACTAATTATTAGAGAAATGCAAGTCAAAACAACAGTAAGTCACCACCTCACAACAGTCAGAATGGCCATCATTAAGAAGTCTACAAATAGGGCTTTCCTGCTGGTCCAGTGGTTAAGAATACACCTTGCAATGCAAGGGAAACCAGTTCAGTCCCTGGCGTGATCCTTTCCAGCATCAGGGTCTTTCCCAAAGAGTCAGCTCTTTGCATCAGGTGGAAAAAGTATTGGAGCTTCAACTTCAGCATCAGTCCTTCCAATGAGTATTCAGTGTTGATTTCCTTTATAATTGATTGGTTTGATCTCCTTGCTGTCCAAGGGACTCTCAAGAGTCTTTTCTAGCACCACAGTTTGAAAGCATCAATTCTTCAGTACTCAGCCTTCTTTATGGTCCAGCTTTCACATCCTGTATAAGACTACTGGAAAAACCGTAGCTTTGACTATATAGACCTTTGTCAGCAAAGTGATGTCTCTGCTTTTTAATACGCTATCTAAATTTTTATAGTTTTTTCTTCCAAGGAGCAAGGGTCTTTTAATTTCATGGCTGCAGTCACTATCTGCAGTGATTTTGGAACCCAAGAAAATAAAATCTGCTACTGTTTCCATTTTTTTCCCCACCTGTTTGCCACGAAGTGATGGGACCAGATGCCATGATCTTAGTTTTTTGAATGTTGAGTTTTAAGCCAGCTTTTCCACTCTCCTCTTTCACCTTCCTCAAGAGGTTCTTTATTTAGTTCCTGCCATTACAGTGGTTATCATCTGCATAGCTGAGGTTGTTAATATTTCTCCCAGCAACCTTGATTCCAGCTTGTGATTCATCTAACCTGGCATCCAAACTGACAGATGAATGGGTAACGAAGATGTGGTACATACGTACAATAAAATACTCCCCAGCCATATAAAAGGACCAAATAATGCCATTTGCAGCAACATGGATGAACTTAGAGAATATCACGCTAAGTGAAATAAGTCAGAAAGAGAAAGATGAGTACCATATGACATCACTTATGTGTGAAATCTAAAGTATAGCACAAATGAACTTATCCATGAACCAGAAGCAGACTAACATAGAAAACAGATTGTGCTTGCCAAGGGGGAGGGGAGTGATCGATTGGGAGTTTGGGATTAACAGATATAAACTATTATGTACAGAATGGATAAACAACAAGGACCTACTGTATACCGAAGGGAACGATGTGTGATATCCAATGATAAATCATAATGGAAAAGAATATGAAAAGAATGTATATATGGGGACTTCCCTGGTGGCCCAGTGGCTAAAACTCCATGCTCCCAATGTTTGGGGCCCAGATTCGATCCCTGGTCACTGAACTAGATCCAGTGTGCCAAAAGGAAGACCTGGTGCAGCCAAACAGATAAATAAATAAATATTAAATTAAAAAAAATGTATATATGTTTAACTGAATCACTTTGCTGTACAGTAGAAATTAACACAATGTTGTAAGTCAACTATACTTTAATAAAGTAAATTTTTAAAAAATCTGGTATACTGAGTGAGAAACTTAGTGTAAAAAACTTAACGCTATCCCTCCTCTTGGTCTGTTGTACCAGGTTCTGTGCTAAGAATTTTCACACACAGTCTAGTTTAGTCTCAAACAACTCTCTGGGGAGGTATCATTTCTGAGTCTTATTTTATAGCTGAGGACTGAGGCTCAGAAAGGTTGAGGAATTTACCTAAGCTCACACACCTGGCAAGCACTGACTAACTGCACAGCTCCAAAGCTTTTGTTCTTTCAAATATGATACTCTGCTCACCTAGATAATGCTATGTATCTGGATCTTTTAAAACATGGAATAAATTGACTCTGTATTTGCGGTCATTCAGCTTTCTAATCTGGATATACCTCAAAGGGGAGACCTGTAACTCATGCCCCTGAAGCATAGAAACCTCTGGACACTTCTTTTGTCCCAAATGGCTTTGCAGGAACATAAGCAGAGTCAGTTCTTAAAAGGACCGATCCTTTTAACCCTGGGCAGTCTTTTTTCCCTAGAGTCAGTTGAAATTTCCTCTGGGAATGCAAACTAATTTTAACCAACCGTAATCAAGAAGAGGAATTTGCAACTAAAAAAGAGCTCTTTATGAAAATGAATTCTTTGACTCTCTTTTCTGTTAATCTGCATACATCATCAAATAGGAAGTGAAAATAATTGTGGGATAAAGAGATATGGGGCCTGAAGGTGTTATGACCTTCCACAAACAATCTCAATTTTAAATTCTTGGTTATCAGCCACTTTGTCTATGCCAGTTGCCCCCATTTCTAATAAGGATGGTTCTCTGTAGACAATGCAAAAGCAGTCATCAAATGCAGTTCACCACTGTTTATACATCTATGTTTTACCAGTGAATTAGATGATACATATCTAGATACTACTCCTGCATATGCCACCGTGTACTGGATGACCTTGGATAAGTCACATAAACCCATTGGGCCTTACTTTCTTTATCTCAAAAATGAGGGATTTGGATGAAACACTTTGTACTTCTACTCTATAATCTCATTGTGCTGGTTGCTTTAAAAGGACCTGACCACCATGCAATCCCAAATATATCCAGAAGAGGTCAGAAGAAGTCACCAAAAGCCCTGAGGTCTACATTAATTCCAGTTACCAGTATAGCTATAGATACAGGTTTATGGGAATCCCTATTCTCTGTGTCATTTCCCTGATTTTTAAGGTTGGATCAGGTATTAAGGCAGGTATTTTTCTTGAAAGATCAAAACAGAGACGCATTGTCTGCTTTGGACCTCTTTGTCAAATGTAAAACCCTTTCCCAACTGGTGAGCAAAGGTAAATTGCCCGTCAGAGGTGAGACAAAGGTACCGGGGCAGTTTTATACTTGCAGCCAACAACTTAGAGAAAGTAAGCTTGTTAGAGAAAATCCCATCCATCAGAAATCTTCGTTGGAGCACTTCTGCTGTGGCACGGTGGGTAAGCATCCACCTGCCAAAGCAGAAGACACCGGTTCGATCCCTGATTCGGGAAGATTCCACATGCCTCAGAGCAACTAAGCCCATGTGCCACAACTACTGAGCCTGAGTGGTGCAATTACTGAAGCCCGTGTGCCCAGGTCCTGTACTTTGCAACCAGAGGAGCCACAGCAAAGAGAAGCTCCCAAACTACAACAAAGAGTAGCTCCTGTTCTCCACAACTAGAGAAAGCCTGCACAAAGCCACAAAGACCCAGCGCAGTCAAAATAAATAAATAACTTAAATATGTATGTAAAAAATCTTTATTGGACTTCCCTGGCTGCCCAGTGGATAAGAATCTGCTTCTGCTCCAAGGGGCATGGGTTCAATCCCTGCTGCTGCTGCTACTGCTAAGTCGCTTCAGTCGTGTCTGACTCNCTCCAAGGGGCATGGGTTCAATCCCTGCTGCTGCTGCTACTGCTAAGTCGCTTCAGTCATGTCTGACTCCATGCGACCCCATAGACGGCAGCCCACCAGGCTCCCCCGTCCCTGGGATTCTCCAGGCAAGAACACTGGAGTGGGTTGCCATTTCCTTCTCCAATGCATGAAAGTGAAAAGTGAAAGTGAAGTTGCTCAGTCGTGTCTGACTCTTAGCGACCCCATGGACTGCAGCCCACCAGGCCCCTCCGTCCATGGGATTTTCCAGGCAAGAGTACTGGAGTGGGGTGCCATTAAAATCCCTCATGCCACACAGTGCAGCCAAATAAAAGAGTATGTCAATTTACGATGTACAACTTAATGAACTGGCATATGTATATAGTGAGACATGACTACCACAATAAGATTAGTTAATATATCCATAACCTTTTGTAGTTAAAATTTGAAAACTTCTTGCCACAATGAGGTTAGACCATTTCTCTTCTGATTTCATCAGAAAAATTATTTGGGGAGATACACCATTAAAGAGACAGAGACTTTTTTAAAGCATGCTTAAACCTTGCTTTTTTTAGGCAGAACCTGGAGAAGTAGTTTAAATGTGAATAATGGCGAAAGAATTCGGAATTAAAGAAAGCCCTGCGGCCAGGTAAAGAAAATGCCCACATATTGTACTTAGAATTTAAAGTTTGGAGTTCAAAGGCTCAGTTGGTAAAGAATCTGCCTGCAATGCAGTAGAGACCTGGGTTCGATCCCTGGGTGGGGAAGATCCCCTGCAGAAGGAAATGGCAATCCACTCCAGTATTCTTGCCTGGGAAATCCCACGAACAGAGAAGCCTGGTGGGCTATAGTCCATGGGATTGCAAGAGTCAGACATAACTTAGTGACTAAACCAAAAACCACCTTTGAACCTTGTAAAATTTACTTAACCTCCCTAGTGATATACTCCTTAGTTGACATCTATAAAATGACCATAGTGATAAAGCCTCCTAAGATTGTCGGGAAGATTTAATGTTGGGAGATAATTTGGGAGATAATGTTGGGAGACAATTTAATTGTTGGGAGATAACACATGTAAAGAATTCAGCAAAGCATCTGCCACATACCACGTGATCACTAGGAGCACCACTGTCATCACAGGTTATCAGTGAGGAGCTGGTATTTCTAGTAAAAAAACAAACGGAAGAAAATCATCATACTTTTTTACTTTAAAAAAAAATGTTATTATTTTTTCTGTTTTTTTTTTAACCATGCCCTTTTCTGAAAATTTTATCTCAACGATCCCAAACTAGGTTCAATGTCCCTGCTGTGTGCTGCCTGGCCACCTGGCCCACTGCCTGGCACCTCCACCCCCATCTTGGGCACCCCAGAAGTACAGCAGAGCCAGGCGGGTACCCAGCATCCATCACCTCTCCTGCCAGCCCATCAGCAGCAGTCAGAGACCTTGCTCCCTATGGACATGGAGTGTTCCCCCTCCCAAGCTTCACCAGCAAAGCCAAGGTTTGGGATGGGCCCCCAGGCCCCTGGCTCAGTAGCGAGATCTTCCACTCGATTCTTCACTTTTCGCCTCTGGACCTTTATTTTTTTAATTTAATGTAGCACTGAGTTTTTCTTTAATACAGCACTCAATCTGCAGGCTGTCATTACTGTTTTTCTCCTGCTGTGCCTCCTCTTTCCTCCAGAATGAGGCCTGTGCCCATCTCT
>SJYR01001017.1:414123-429518 GCA_006410655.1 Kobus ellipsiprymnus
ATTCATGGGGTCGCAAAGAGTCGGACACGACTGAGCGACTGAACTGAACTGAACTGAAGATGGGAGAGGCAAAGTCTGCAAACACCACTTGTTTTATCCCTGAAATCCCACTGCAAACTCTTCCCTCTGGCTGGTTTATTCCAGCAAGAATAATTTTGCTGGACTCCTCTGGTGACGCATTGGATAGGAATCCACCTGCCAACGCAGGGGACACAGTTTGACCCCTGGTCTGGGAAGATTCTATATACCGAGGAGCCACTAAGCCCCCCAGTCACAACTATTGAGCCTGGGCTCTAGGTCCCATGAGCTGCAACTGCTGTCTGTGAGCTGCAACTATTGAAGCCCGAGCACCCTAGAGCCTGCGAGCTGCACTATTGTAGCCCATGGGCCCAAGAGCCCGTGCTCCACAAGGGAAGCCACTGAAATGAGAATCCCGAGCACCACCACAAAGAGTAGCCCTGTTCTCCAAAACCAGAGAAAGCCTGTGCAAAGCAACAAAGACCCAGCACAGCCAAAAATTTAAAAAATAAAATAGATACATTAAAAAAAAAAAAGAATATACTACCTTTGCACTGGTCAACTAGAGCTGGCTTTGCAAGACTGGCTCAGACTGCCTTGCCTGCACCCCACTTCTGCCCCCATCCTATTCCAGGTTAGTCCCCTCCTTGATGGCCCCAGTGTGGTCACAGCTTTTTGCTGACTTACTTTTCACTCCTTTATTGTTTTCTCTACTCCATACAAAAGGCTTGCCTTTCTTTCTCGGGCCCCAGGGCCATCACAGCGTCCAGCAGATGGCAAGTTCTCAAAGAAAGGTTTACTGAAGAAGTAAAAGGAGAGATGGGAAGGTGACCGACCTCATATTTTGAGGAATGGCATGAAGTCTTCTCTAGCTACAAATGCCAGTGCTAACCCAGAGTCCCAGAGGTCACTGAGATTTATTTAGGATATATATCTGACTCAAGACAAATGGTGCTTTGCCTGCAAAACTAGTGTTGCTGATAGCAGGAGGCCCTGTGTTTGTTCTAAAGTAGCGCAGAGGGTAAAGACACCAGCAGCTGCGTCCTCTACTTCCATCCTTCCCTCCCCTGCAGGAGCTTACACTGAACCATTTCCCCAGGCTAGCTCCACAATGAGGGAGGTGAGGAATGAGAGTTTATAGAGAGAGGAGTACAGGGAAGCCTTGTGGGGGTGAGTCCCAAGAGAAGGCCTGCCAGAGACGGAGGACTCATCTTTCTCCCGGTTCCTCCTGGTTCCCTGGGAAGGTAGGGCCCTGGCTGGGAATTGTTCAGGAATGGTCAAAATGCTGAGAAGGTGCAGCCTCAGCCACTTTCAGAAAGAACCTGGATAACTCTCTGTTGCTGTTTTCCAGGCTTTGTATTCATCCCACCTGCGGAACTGATCCACCTTCATTCCTGGTCCCATCAAACTGACAGGAGAGCAGTGACCCAGTGACCATCCCCTCAATAAAAGCAGCTTCCTCATCAGATGGACTGCCATTGTGATGCCTGGTCCTGGAGGCTGGGTGAGGGGGCATGGGGGCGGACCCTGTGGGCAGCTTTCAGTTCAGTTCAATCGCTAAGTCGTGTCTGACTCTTTGCAACCCCAGTGGACTGTAGCACACCAGACTTCCTGTCCTTCACCATCCTCCAGAGTTCTCATAAACTCATGTTCATTTGAGTCAATGATGTCATCCAACCACCTCATCCTCTGTTGCCCTCTTCTCCTCATGGCCTCAATCTTTCCTAGCATCAGGGTCTTTTCCAACAAGTTGGCTCTTTGCATCAGGTGGCCAAAGTATTGGAGCTTCAGCTTCAGCATCCAATGAATATTCAGGGTTGATTTCCTTTAGGATTGGCTGGTTTGATCTCCTTGCTGTCCAAAGGACTCTCAAGAATCTTCTCCAGCACCACGGTTCGAAAACATCAATTTTTTGGTGCTCAACCTTCTTTATGGTCCAACTCTCACATCTATACACGACTACTAGAAAAACCATAGATTTGACTATATGGACCTTTGTCAACAAAGTGATGTCTCTGCTTTTTAATATGTTGTTTAGGTATGTCATAGCTTTTCTTCCAAGGAGCAAGCGTCTTTTAATTTGATGGCTGCAGTCACCATCTGCAATGATTTTGGAGCCCAAGAAAATAAAGTCTGTCACTGTTTCCCTTGTTTTCCCCATCTATTTACCATGAAGCGATGGGATCAGATGCTATGATCTTTGTTTTTTGAATGTTAAGTTTTAAGCCGGATTTTCACTCTTCTCTTTCACCCTCATCAAGAGGTTCTGTAGCTCCTCTTTGCTTTTTACCTTTAAGGTGGTATCATCTGCATATCTGAGGTTGTTGATATTTCTCCTGGCAATCTTGATCCCAGCTTGTGATTCATCCAACCCATCATTTGCAAGATGTTCTCTGCATAGAAATTAGAAACACAGCTTTAAGCAGTACCTTTTTTTGAGAATCCCTGGTGAAGACTGAAGCCAACTTTCCCAAACCTGCCAGGCATCTCTGGAAGGTTCTGATTAGGTAGATCTGGGGATGCCCTAAAATCTACTTAGAAGCCCCCAGATGATCTCCTAGCAAATGAAAATTAAGCTCATTAGCACCTTCCTACCTGTTGGGCTTAATTTCCTGAGGTTGACCCTATGCTTCCTGTGGTTGCTGCTAAGTCGCTTCAGTCGTATCCGACTCTGTGCGACCCCATAGATGGCAGCCCACCAGGCTCCCCCGTCCCTGGGATTCTCCAGGCAAGAACACTGGAGTGGGTTGCCATTTCCTTCTCCAATGCATGAAAGTGAAAAGTGAAAGTGAAGTCGCTCAGTAGTGTTGGACTCTTAGCAACCCCATGGACTGCAGCCCACCAGGCTCCTCCATCCATGGGATTTTCCAGGCAAGAGTACTGGAGTGGGTTGCCATTGGCTCAAATGCCCTTCCTCACTCTTTGTGTCTGTCTGGGGAGCTCTCCATCCTTCAAGTCACCTGAGACTGATCTCCCATTCTGGGAAGCCGTTTTTATCACTGCCATCACCCTTGAAGAGTTAGGTGTGTTCTCTTCTGTTTCCATCGCCCTGTGTGTGTTTCCTACTTGGAGCCCGTGGTAGATGCTCTATAGGATGGACCCAAAGCCTGTCCAACCCTCTCTTTTCTTGGTTTACTCCTCCACTGAAAGCAGGCTGTCTCACTTTCTTTGTACCTGAAAACTATGAGACAGTCCTGGCCAATGTTTGGGTTTTTTTTTTTTTTTTAAGTTTTTATTGGAGTAGTTTCTTTACAATGTTGTGTTAATTTCTGCCATGCAGCAAAGTGAATCAGCTACACCTATACATATATCCCCTCTTTTCTGGATTTCCTTCTCATTTAGGTCACCACAGAGCACTGAGTACAGTTCCCCGTGCTATATAGGAGATTTTCACGAGTTACCTACTTCATACATAGTATCAATAGTATATACACGTCAATCCCAGTCTCCAAATTCATCCCACCCCTCCTTCCCCGCCTTGGTATCCATATGTTGTTCATTCTCTATGTCTGTATTCCTATTTCTGCTTTGCAAATAAGTTCAACTGTATCATTTTTCTAGATTCCATATATAAGTGATATTATTTGTTTTTTATCTTTCTGTATGACAGTCTCTAGATCCATCCGTGCATGCTTGGCCACTTCAGTCGTGCCCAACACTTTGTGACCCCAACCACGTCTCTGCAAATCAGTTTTGTTCCTTTCTATGGCTGAGTATCTGGCCAGGGTTGAATAAGTACAAGACTACTGAAGATTTCTGGAAAACCTTAGCTTTCACGATCCCAGAGCTGCATCTTTTCTTCTTTCTGTGTGGCTGCAAGGGCTGGACCTGTCATCTCAGCACTTGGAGGGAAAGGCCTAGGGAGTGGGAGCCTTCCACCCTCATAAGCTGGGGTCGCAAGGCCACCAGCAACATCCTACTTCCACACTGCTTATGGGGGTAGGACATAGTCAACTCTCATTTATGAATAAACTGAAAGATTGAAGGCAGAAAGGGATGACAGGGGACGAGATGGTTGGATGGCATCACTGACTCAATGGACATGAGTTTAAGCAAACTCTGGGAGATGCTGAAGGACAGGGAAACCTGGAGTGCTGCAGTCCATGGGGTCACAAAGAGCTGGACACAACTGAGTGACTGAACAACAACAAAACCTTTAATTGTGACTAAATTAATAGCTGGCTTTTCTTTTCTTCTAAGTAGAATTGTTATCAAGGCTGGTGCCCCAGAATTCTATCCCTGTGAGCAAATGAAAACCAACTGCTCTTATCTAAGTTTCAAGAGGAAGTTGCAAAGAGAAAAAGATAAGAACCAGTTATAACCATCTAGGCCAGAGGTCCCCAACCTTTTTAGCACCAGGGACTGATTTCATGGAAGACAATTTTTTCCACAGACAGGGGTTGAGGGGGAATGGTTTCAGTTCTGGCTGCCAGTCACCTCCTGCTGTGTGGCCCAGTTTCTAACAGGCCATGTTGGGAACCCCTGATCTAGGTCCAAGATGGTGGAAGATTTGGCTTGCGGTAGACCTTGAGCCTCATTACAAGCTTCTTGTAACTAGCTAAACGACACACCTGCCAGTTGCCATGACAACAACTAGAAAAACCCAAACAAAGATGGGAAAGAAAGGAGTGCTGCATCAGTTCTGGGTCTGAACCCCCCGTTATTCTGGATAAGTTGTGAATAATCCTCTCACGCTTTCCAATACGCTCCCTTTTATCTCTACCCTCTTATATAATGGGTATCTCTGCCCAAGTGGGGTTGTGAAGTTTTGATTTGCGAACCAGGCTCCCTCTGCTCCATTCTTTGGCCACTGAATAAAGTTTGTGTTGTTTCAGTCTCAGCATGGGTTTTGTTATTGGCTGTGAGAATCCAACTGGAAGGAGAACCTCCTTGGCGGAGACAAGGGGTCTTGGTCCAAGCTACAACCCTGAGGAGAGTCCAGTCAGCCAATCTGGTGACAGAATGAGTTCCCTATGAGATACAGAGTGAAGGTGCCTGCTTTCCCTGGGACAGCCCCAGTTCATACCTGATTTCAAGGTGAGATTTTAAAATTTCACCCCTTTCACTCTCGAAAGTGTTCTGCTCTTTAAATAATAATTTATTTATTTTTGACTATGCATGAGATTTCTCTAGTTGCGGCAAGCAGGGGCTACTCTCTCTTTGCAGAGCACAGGTTTTAGGGCATACGGGCTCAGCAGCTGCAGCTCACAGGCTCAGCTGCTCCATGACATGTGGGATCTTCCTGGACCAGGGATCAAACTTGTGTTCTGTGCACTGGCAGGTGGACTCTCAACCACTGGACCACCAGAGAAATCCAAAAGAGTTCTGGTTTGAATTGTAAATTACCCTTTGCATTTTTCTTTTTGCTTTAGATGTATTTTATCTCAACTTTTATTAAACTTAATGCAAAGTAAGTATTCATTAATCTACCCTGCATCCCTGGGCTCCCCTGGTGGCTCAGCTGGTAAAGAATCCGCCTGCAATGCAGGAGACCTGGGTTCAACCCCTGGGTTGGAAAGATCCCCTGGAGAAGGGAAAGGCTACCCACTCCAGTATTCTGGCCTGGAGAATTCCATGGACTGTATAGTCGATGGGGTCGCAAAGAGTTGGACATAACTGAGCAACTTTCACTTTCACTGCACTTTTCACCCTGCAGCCCTCAAATGAAAATAAGGGCCATAGTCATGGTGTTGCAGCTAAAGCTGGGAAAATGATAGTCAGCTTATAGCTCATGAAAGGTTGGCCATCACTGATGAGACCAATTTAGCCCTGAGAAAAGAGGTAAAATCCTTAATATATACATAAAAAAATCTTAGCTTAAACTTGAAGATATACAAACGTTTTCTTCTCTGCTCTCACTTTAATATCAGGATTTGACAGTAGAACTTCCTGTTTTAAATTATCACATTAATCTCATATCCTCTTGCATGTTTCTAGACTGACCTCACAGAGGGCAGGGACCTCTGCTTGTCAGGTTTCATATTGCCGCAGGCTCAGTGCTCAGAGGTCCTTTGTAGAAAAAAACTGAACTCTTCTGACAAATTTCTTAGGAATTCTGAGCTTCTACGATTACCTAGGTGTCTTCTATGTATTTCAAGGCATTCAAGATCAAAAAAAGATTTTTAAGTTAAACATGTCTGCAGAAGCCCAAGTGCTCCTCAGAAATACCTGGGTTTGTAACTGAACTGAATTCCTACATTGCCCCATCACTAAAAACCTGACTCCAAGAAATCCCTAATGAACATCACTGCAAATATCATCTAGGATAGTAGCACTGACCTTTGGGTTTTTTTGGCAGTGCTGGGTCCTTGCAGTGTGGAAGTTCTTCATTGCTATGCACAGGCTTCTCTAGTTGTGACACGCAGCCTTACTTGCCCTGTGGGCTGTGGGACCTTAGTTCCCTAGCCAGAGATTGAACCCATGTCTCTTGCATTGGAAGGTAGATTCTTAACCACTAGAACACCAGGGAAGTCCCAGCATTGACCTGACTCTTGGACCAAAAGTAGTAAAGGGGTTTCCCTGGTGGTGTAGTGGATAAGAATCTGCCTGCTAGTGCAGGGCATACAGGTTTGATCCCTGGTCTGGGAAGATACCACGTGCCAAGGAGCAGCTGAGCCTGTGTGCCACGACTCCTGGAGCCGGCATGTTCTAGGGGCCTCCAGTTGCCACTAATAAGCCCCTGCGCCACAACTGCTGAAGTCCACGTGCCGAGAGCCCACGCTCTGCAAGAAGGGAAGCCACCACGTAGGGAAGCCCAAGCACCGCAACTAGAGAGTTGCCCCCGCTCTCCATAACCAGAGAAAGCCCGTGTGCAGCAATGAAGACCCAGTGCAACCAAAAATAAAAATAAATGATATAACTAATTAAAAAATGATTTAAAATTTCAGTAACGATCAGGTTAACAGTAGTATAAACTGGTGGTCTGGAGAGGGTCCCATGATCGAGAACCCAGCTGTCTAACTGACAGCCGTGGGAGCTGCTCATAACATGAGCAGTATCACTTACCGACCTGAAATCTTTTCAGCAGCTTCCCGCTGTGTCTGGGATAAAGTCCAAGGATTCAAGTTTCTAGGACGTTTTGGGAGCCCTAAAGGACCTATCCCACCGCTTCGGGCTGATCTCCACCAAGCCCGCCTTCTTTGCATTTTCTCACAAGGCCCACACTCTCACACCTTCACGGAGGTCCCTCTGCTTGGAATACACTCCCTCAACTGACTAACTCCTAATCTGTCACCAGAAGGCACCACCTCTGGGAGGCCTTTGAGGTTGAAGAGAGGTGAGCAACCATCCCTAGCTAGACAGAGAAATCAGAATGTCCAACCCCCCTCAAGGCAGGGTTTGAACAAATACATTATTTTACTGCCAGAAAATGAAATAAAAATGGAGATATGAGTTTCCTTATTTCCCTATTAAGCAGTTTAAAAATAGTTACATTATGTTCATGGTCAAATATTCAAGATTGCACAGTGAAGAGTAAATCCCCAACTTCCACAGCTCCAGTCTTCCCTGAAGCCCCCACAGCTGTCAGTTTCCTGGGTGGTCTTCCAGGAATGTTCTACATATACATAGGTATATAGAAGTCAAAGGGAGAGGGGTAAAGCGGGGACATGAAATCCACACAAGACACAGTTCCTACACCTGAGAAACTCACAGCCTTCTCAGGAAGGTGTCAGTACCAACCTGTTAGTTGGTACCATGGAGCAGTAAGTGGGAACCCGTGTGGTCCTCACTCAAGGCCACTCAGAGCCAGGATTCAAGTCCAAGCCTGGGCTGATTTCATGAGCCATCACTATACGTAAGTAAACAGGATGCCACCCAGAAGTAGAATGAAGGCATATTTCCTAGTCTCAATCCTTATTAACAGCTTGAACACACATATTTTAATCTTCGTTTTGTAGAGTTCCAGCTCTTGAGCTTTTAAAGCTGCGATAGAGCTGAGTCTGGAACTGGAAACCAGGGGGGCACAGGACAATAAAATTAGCTATGCATCATGCTTTCTTGCTTAAACTATAGTTACAAGTCATTACAGGAAAAACAAAAACACTCCATTAAATGGAAGCACTGTGATGAAACTCAAGCCCCGAGAACAGGAACCATGTAGAAATGTGACACTGTTTGATCAGCATCTCCACTTAAACCATCTGACAAGTGAGAAAACCCATGGAGGGAAAGTGACTTGCCTGCGGTCACCAGGTTAGTTTAGACAAAATGAAAACTAGAGCGGGTGGTTCTGACTGGGTTGAGTACACTCTCCATAGCATGGCTTCCACTGACACAAAAGAACAACATGAGTAGATTAATATCCTTCCCTGAGATGCATTCTGGGTCCTTTCTCTTACTTCAGGTGGGAACTGATGAGACAGTCAGGCTTGGAAGGTTAGGTCAGGGACTCACCTGCTATGTAACTAACTGTCCAGGCTCCTAGCTGGAATCCATTGACACGGAATGACTAAATTAAGCAGAAAATGTCTCAGAACGTTAGTGGACCATTCACAGAACCATCCAATGCTTGAGAACTAGGCTCAAAGCTACACAGTCGGCAACGTCACCCCAAATGGAAATTCTGTGTGTGTGCCATGGCCCCTCTGAGCCAGGAATCCAGACCTGCTTTGCTCTCTCCCACTGAGAGTGGGCATTCTCTGGGGTCCCTGCTCATCCAGGCCATGCCAGCTCCCCACCAAAGCCTGGCACAGGCCCCTCTGATTGGCGAGCCTGAGCCACATGCCCAGGATCATGTTGCAAAGGGGAGGCTGAAAAAAGAGAAAATCTAGCATTTTTAGTTTCTCTAGTGGGAGGTAGGTGATTCCTTTTAATAAGACCATGCAGTGGAGAGTCCTCCAAACATACAATGCAGGAGACAAAGGTTCTATCCCTGGGTCAGGAAGATTCCCTGGAGAAGGAAATGGCAACCCACTCCAGTATTCTTGCCTGACAATTTCCATGAACAGAGGAGCCTGATGGGCTACAGTCTAAAGAGTCCTGTGGGTGACTGAAAAAAGGAGAGAGTGGGGAGGGAGAAATGTCCTTCAGCTATTGGAGCTGGAACACAAGGAAGATGGGACAGTTCCTGGCACTGGGGCTGGAGAGAGGAGAGCCCTCAGCAGGGACGGGGGACATGTGGGTCTAGCTGAAAAGTGCAATTTGACTTTGTGGTACAGAAACGTGCTGTGAGAGGCATAACTCCACCGTCCATACTGCCCCAGGACAAGAGTTGCCAAATGCAGATCACATGCTTGGGGAAACTGCAAACACGGGAAGAGAAATTGAGCAACCCCAGGGTGAAATGAAATCAGAATATGTTCCGGGAGGAAGGGAAGATTCATTTCTCCCTGCCTTGGATGAGAGATCATTTGAGAGGGAAGGAGGCGGAAGAGACTAACGCATGTTAAGCACTCACTCTCCTTGAAAGCCAGGCAGGCAGGCCCTGGACTGTAGTTGACATACCTCTTGTTAACATGGAGAAAAGAATCGCCCTGGAGGAAGAAAAGGAAATGGTACAATGTTGATAAGCTGGGTCGGGGCGCGGGTTGGGATCCGGAAAGACTCCTTTCCACTTCTCACACCCTCCTGGCTTCTTTCCCCCTCTCGCAAACCTCTCTTGGCAGGAGGAGGTGGGTTGGCAGGCTGGGGAGGGCTGCCTAAGCCCCGCCTCCTGCTTCCCTTCAGGCAGCTGGCCAGCTGCAAGCACAACTGTAGAGCGGGCCGGAGCAGCAGCGAGGCTCTGGGCTCGGGGCTTCAGCACATCTTCGGCCGGCGGCTGGGGGAAGGGGTGTCTAATTCTGGAGATGGCTATTTCGAAGTTGGTCACTGCCTAGTTCTGCATCTATGCGTCATATGTGCCTTCTACGTCTACATCACTAAATCAAAACACCTCAACTTTACACTTGGTCAATTCTCTGAAATTCAACTTACGCAGAGTCACGAAAATTCACTGATAGTATTAAAAGGAGTCTTTAAATTTGTTTCTCATTACTGGGCCACACTGCCAGCCAAGCACTTCAATTTTCAAAATATAAATTTCTAATTGCCTTCCGAGTAGCACCATTATAGCTCATTTTTTCTGTATATCTGTACCAATATTGTTGGTACCAATATTGTTGTTCAGTTGCTCATTCATGTCCGACTCTCTGCAACCTCATGGACTACAGCACTCCAGACTTCCCTGTCCTTTACTATCTCCCGGAGTTTGCTCAAACTCATGTCCACTGAATTGATGATGCCATCCAACCATTTTATCCTTGGTCGTACCAGTATAGAACGTTAAAATAATTTGGTAAAGGGCAACATTAAAAATAGGCTGCAATTTTTGTAAGCCAAGGCACCAGGCCCTGCAGGCTGACTAATCTAATAACCAATTCCCAACTCCTGTCTCCTTGGCTTCTTCCACCGTATCGTCTAGGTGGGGAAATACTCTCTTTTCCAGACTTTCTTGAAGCTAAGAGTGCTACATGACATTTTTCTAACCAATAAAGCAGAAGCTGAAGAATTCTGAGGGTTTCTGGGAAAACTTTTGTTTCCTTAAATGGAACCAAAGCTGCTGGTGCTACCCACATTCACCCTCATTCCTGCCTTGAATGAGGCCATGATGCTTAAAACAGTAGTGACCATCCTGGGGGCTGGAGGTGGTACATAGGGCCCAAAGCTAGCTTCTTAAAGATGGTGAATTAGAAAGATAGAAATTGCTTGGGGCCCAGTGGAACCAACACCAGCATCATCTCCAGACTTCTTATAGTGCCGGGAAACAAACACATTTCTTTGAACACAATAAATCAGGTTTCAGGGACTTCTCCAGTCGTCCAGTGGTTAATTCTTTGTGCTTCTAACGAAGGGGGCATGGGTTCCATCCCTGGTCAGGGAACTAAAATCCCTCATGCTGTGAGGCATGGCAAAAAAAAATTTTTTTTAATTAAAAAAATAATAATCCGGTTTTAGGTTATGGGTAGCTTAAAGCATTTCTGCCTGATGCTCTCTATTTTGGCACTTCTTCATTTTTGAATGTAGTAGAAGAGCTGTCAAAAAGTGGAAATGGCCAAGGTCTTTCTTAAACCCTAAAAGTCCCTGGCGTGGGTGTCTTGGTTTCATGGACTTTTCCATTTCCCAGGATGCTTCCTATTCCTGAGCAGTAAGAGGAATCCTGGTTACACCGCAAATGTATTTATTTTTCTGCCTCCTCCTGGGCAACTCCATTTCCTGGTTCTGAGCCTCATTCCTGGTTTTACTACCAGGATGGATCTCCCCAAGTATGCTCTTGCTCCCCATCTCCCCTTCATCTGCTCCTTCAGGCCTGCTCAGGGCCCCTGGACTTGATATCTTTAACTGGACCATGGGCTGCCAAGGAACCTCTATAAAATGACAGGCCAGCACTAGGAAGCCCTGCTTCCTAGGATGTTTTGTTTGTGTGAAACAGCAAAATAAAATATTTACACAGTTCAGTTGGTAATTTATGTGTATTATTTTGTATTCTTTATTAACATTTTCTTTTAGAAACAGTTGCCTTTGGGAAGATCCATTCTACTGACTATGGAAAGAAACATAAAAAGTAACTTTTGAAACATTTCAAGCACTTGGTCTCCCACGTGTGTGCCCATTGCCTTTGTGGGATTTTAATTCCCCAACCAGGGATCGATCCTGTGCCCCCTATGTAGGAAATACAGAGTCTTAACCACTCGATTGCCAAGGAAGTCCCCACTCATTTCATTGAAAACTCTTTTTACACCTTTGCTGGAGACCAAATTACTATGATGCTAAAAGAAGCTGAACATCCAATCAGTATGCCCTGTTAATAGTACAGTGTTCCTGGGTATTCTCATCTTCCTGGGCTTAGTATAGAGGAAATTGCTTACCTACACAGAAATCGTATTACTATACTTGCCAGATATTTTCCCAATCAAGAAACAGTCTTTATGGTTGAAAAAAAAAAAAAGCATTTACATGCTCGGTTAAACATCTAATTAAACAAGACACCAGAATACCTAACACTCTAGGTCGATACCAGACGCCAGAAAAACCTAATTAGATTGCAGTTGCCATGTAAACTCATTTGAACTTAATGTTCAATTGTTGATCTTTTCAGGACCTTACTGCTCCCAGCAACCTGGTTGACACTGGAGGTGGATTGAATCCTGCCCACAGGTGTGTTTTGTTGAGGCTGTACTGTGTTTTAGGAAAATTGAGATACATCCAATTAAGTAGAATTGATGGATTACAAGAGATTTTATCTTCTTACAGAGACACAACTAAAATATTGCTAGAAGAATAAAAACAAAAACGAAAGCTTTATGGGACTTCCCTGGTTGTCCAGTGGTTAGGAATCTGCCTTGCAATGCAGGGGATGTGGATTTGATCTTGAGTCAGGAATTAAGATCCCACATACCTCAGAGAAACTAAGCCTGCATGCCACAAGTAGAGAGGCCGTGTGTGTGTGTGTGTGTGTGTGTGTGTGAAGTTGTTTCTGTCGTGTCCAACTCTTTGTGACCCTATGGACTGTAGCCTGCCTGCGGGGCTCCTCTGTCCATGAGATTCTCAGGGCAAGAACACTGGAGTGGGTTGCCGTGCCCTCCTCCAGGGGATCTTCCAGATTCAGGGATCAAACCTGTGTCTCTCATGTCTTCTGTATTGGCAATGGAGAAGGAAATGGCAACCACTCTAGTATTTTTGCCTAGAGAATCCTGTGTACAGAGAAGCCTGGGGCTGCTGTCCATAGGGTCACACAGAGTCAGACACTACTGAAGCGACTTAGCATGCATACATGCATTGGAGAAGGAAATGGCAACCCACTCCAGTATTCTTGCCTGGAGAATCCTGTGGACAGAGGAGCCTGGTGGGCTGCCGTCTATGGAGTCGCACAAAGTTGGACACGACTGAAGCGACTTCGCAACAGCAGCTGCATTGGCAGGCGGGTTCTTTATCACTAATGCCACCTGGGCCAGGCATTGCAGCAAAAGATCCTGAGGGCTGCAACTGAGAACCAGTGCAGCCAAATCAATAAATGAAGATAAATACATCATGATGATCATTCCGTATGAGCATTTAATGCATGCTTATTTCTTTTTAGCTTCTCTATAGTGTCCCACTGTATGAATGAAGCATAATTAATTAAACCAGTCCACTATTGTGGGGTATATAACTGGTTGGAATTTTCTTTTTCTTAAGAGTAGAATCTGGCTCACATACTTCTAGTCATACAACTTGAGAC
This sequence comes from Kobus ellipsiprymnus, assembly GCA_006410655.1. NCBI lineage: Eukaryota > Metazoa > Chordata > Mammalia > Artiodactyla > Bovidae > Kobus > Kobus ellipsiprymnus. The sequence goes on from SJYR01001017.1 coordinate 427,337, forward strand.
AAGTTACCTAACCTCTCTGAACTTGAGTCCCATCATCTGTAAAACAGGAATTAAAAAAAAGTCCCCCCTTCACCCCTCACAAGGTCATTGGAAGAATTAGAGATCAGTAGTACTCTTGCCTGGAAAATCCCACGGACAGAGGAGCCTGGTAGGCTGCAGTCCATGGGGTCGCTAAGAGTCGGACACGACTGAGGAACTTCACTCTCACTTTTCACTTTCATGCATTGGAGAAGGAAACAGCAACCCACTCCAGTGTTCTTGCCTGGAGAATCCCAGGGATGGCGGAGCCTGGTGGGCTGCCATCTATGGGGTCGCACAGAGTCAGACACGACTGAAGCAACTTAGCAGCAGCAGCAGGTGAAGCAAATGAGGCTTCCCTCATAGCACAGTTGGTGAAAGAATCTGCCTGCAACGCGGGAGACCTGGGTTCAATTTCTGGGTTGTGAAGATCTCCTGGAGAAGGGAATGGCAACCCACTCCAGTATTCTTGCTAGGAGAATCCTATGGACAGAAGAGCCTGGCAGGCCACAGTCCATGGGGTCTCAAGGGTCGGACTCGACTTAGGTAAAGCAAATAGCACAGAGTCTTGAGTAGGCCGTGCCGGGTCGTGTTTGTTCCCTTCCTTTTCACCATAATGCCTCTCCAGAATCTGTCCCTGCCCCGGGGAAGGGCTTTCCTGTTTCCAGTCCCACGCTGGTATCTGGCTTCACCTCCTGGCTCAGCAACAGGCAGCTTCGACCAGAAGCAAGGACTCCAGCGTGCTCTCCAGGGGAACCTGTTCTGTGTAGGGGCTCTCGGACTGCTTCTCACGCCCTCGTGCTGTCACACATTCGCCACAGGGCCAGCCTGGGCTCTTTGCCTTCCCCGACACTGACCTAGTTGGCAAGGACTGAAGAGAAAATCAGGCCCCAGGCCTGGCACACCCGAGGGATGTTACCACAGAGCGAACACGAGTTTGCTGGCTGGGTGGATTCCAGTCAACAGGGAGATAAACAGACTAAAGGCAAACAGGAGAGAAGTCCCTGCCGTGGAAGCAGAGTGAAGGCTTTCTGCTGCCTCTGTGTGGGGTTGGTCTACCTATCTACCTAATAAAAAAACAGCTTTACTGACATATAATTAGCATACCATGCAATTCACCCATTTACAGTGTGCAGCTCAATGGTTTTCCTATATTCAAGAATTGTAGGGAATTCCCTGGCGGTCCAGTGGTTAGGACTTCATGCTTTCACTGCCAAGGACCTGGGCTCAATTCCTGGTCAGGGAATTAAGATCCCACAAGCAGCAAAACATGGCCAAGAAAAAGAATTGTGCAACTAATGCCATAGTTTTAGATTACTGTCATCATCCTAAAAAGAAACACCATGCCCATCAGCAGTCACTACCTCCTCTTCCTAGGCATCTACTTCCTGTAGTCCTAGGCAACCGCTAATCTGCTTCCTGTCTTCATGAATTTGCCTATTCTGAACATTTCATATAAATGGAATCCTGTAATATGCAGTTTTATGAGGTCTTCAAGGGTCCCCTATATTGTAGCATGAATCACTGCTTTATTGCAGGTGGCCCTGCAGCAAAAGAAGCCACCGCAATGAGAAGACCCGGCACCGCACCGAAGAGCCAGAGCAGCCAAAAATCACCAAAACTAAACAAAATGAAAACCAGGGGTACCGGTGAGAAGGGAGATTGGAATTATGGTAGCTTTGTGGAGGAGATGATGTTTAAGTTGATCTTGAGAATAAGTATATCAGGTCATAGAGGAAGAGTTAATAGTATGTGCAAGATCATAGAGGCGTAACAGCAGAGCGACCTCCTCCCATGCCTTTAGAAGGAATGGCTTTGGGAGGTGAATCCATGAATTCCTATAGGGGCATCTGATTCCGGCCTATCTTTAGGTTCAGAGTGATGTGTTGAGCAAAAGGACAGGGCTAGGGAAGAGAGTTCACCCCCACAGCAGGGTGGGGCTGTCTAAGAGTCTAGCCTTATTCCTTAATTCTGAAGGTACACTGGACTGGATCCAGCCCATACGCAAACCTTTAGAAGGAGCATCATTCTACCTCCTGTCAAAAAGTCAGGGAGAGGGACGGTAACTGAAGAGAGGGGTGGCTACGGCACCAAAAAGGGGGTTGGTGAGGGTGGGAGGGAGGGAACTCAGAAGACACACAGTGTTTCTTCTACACTTCTGTTT
>SJYR01001017.1:438986-475467 GCA_006410655.1 Kobus ellipsiprymnus
GTATTTTAGAACTAAAATAAGTACTTAGAAAATTTATGAAAAGTAACTATTTTATTTTACACTTATTTTATTGTTTGATAATTTATATTCAAATTTTTTGTACTTGGGATATAATAAGGTGTTTTTTAATCTTTTACATCATTACTGTCCATGGAACACAGTTATGTGAAAAATTTTGATAATCACATTAGTGTAATAATTTTGTTGAAATGAAGATACAAAGTACAAAAAATAAATTTCATGAAATAAATATATAATAACTTACAAAGGATGCTCAGTTTATTTCTCTCCCAAACATCCCTGATGCATCAGCTGAATTGCAAGACATGAGCTCTAACAGCTTGGTAACCTTTAGGTTATTCTTGGCAACCTTTGATAGTTTATTACTTTGGGCATATAAAACGATAGCTTTCCATGTATTTTTAATTTTTTGGAAGCTATTCTCTTTTATTTACTTATTTATTATTATTACTTTTTTGGTTGTTCTGGGTCTTTGTTGCTGTATGCAGGCTTTCTCTAATTTTGGTGGGGGGTGGGTACGCTCTCACTGTGGAACTCGGGCTTCTTCTTATGGTGGGTTCTCTTGCCGTGGAGCGCAGGCTCTCGGGCACTAGGGCGTGCGGGCTTCTGTAGCTGTGGTGGGGGGGTGCGCTCTCACTGTGGAACGTGGGCTGCTTCTTATGGTGGGTTCTCTTGCCGTGGAGCGTGGGCTGCTTCTTATGGTGGGTTCTCTTGCCGTGGAGCGCAGGCTCTCCGGCACTAGAGTGTGCGGGCTTCTGTAGCTGTGGTGAGTGAGCTCAGTAGTTGCAGCTCATGGGCTTTAGGTGATCTCCATCATGGGGGATCTTCTCAGACCAGAGATGGAACCCGTGTCCCCTGTACTTTTAAATATTGCCATTTCAAAGATACAGTTGTTAAGATTGGAGAGTGGAACACATTTTATTTAGCAGTTTGTTCACCTGGTCTGATTTTTAACCTTTAGGCACTAAGCACTGTGAGTGCGTTGGTCTCAGAGACTGCAGTGTCAGGGTGAGTCTAATTGGAGCTTTCCCAGGGATTGCAGTGGGGTCTTCTGCATGCAGCTCATCTCTTGATGACGAGCTCTTCCGGAATTCTACCAGCTCTTCCGGAATTCTAAGTATCGTTTCCTCCACCACCTTACACGTAAAAGACTGATTTCAAGTCTCTTGACCATCAGGTTCTAGCTGTCACATAATTTGCTTGTTTAGCATAAGGCTCTCCTATCATGGCAGGGCTGGGGCCTTCCAAATAGCAAATGCAGAACAAAACCCATTTAGAACTAAAGATCTGGAGAAAGGTTGAGTTCTATGACACCCTGCTGCTCCAAATGAGGTCCTAGGAGCAGAAGCATCGGTGCCCCCTGGAAGCTGGTCCAAAATGCAAAATCTCAGGTTCCACCCCACACCCTCCCCCAAATGACTGAATAAGGATATGCATTTTAATCCCCAGTTCATGAGTGTGCCCACAAGGTGTGAGAAACTCTTCTCTAACTGAGATGAGGAAGAAAGGGAAGATGGTGACTGAGGATCAGCTAGATGCTTGGGGAGGGACACCCACAGGAGGTCTTTGGCCTGGGTTTCATTGTCAGCAAGAGGACTTGGGTAGCAGCATAGGAACCCAATATTGTGACTGGACCACTGGGCCCCAGGGCCCCTGGCTGGGAAGGATGTACTAAAAGACATTTTAGGATTTCTGCAAGTCCACTTCCTGTTCTGGGGGACTGCTGTCCCTGGATCCAGCTGCACTGGGGTGATTGTGTCATACACCATGTGATCCTAAACCCTCTGGCCTTAACTCATATCATCATCTCAGGTCCAGTGGTAACTAATTCATGGTCTGGTTGGTGGCCTGACTTGAATATATGAGCTGAGCCATCATATTCCTTTCTGGGGAGTTTAGGATGGTTATGGGGGTGGAGGTAGGCATTCTGGCAAGTTACAAAGAATTAAGGTTGGGTGGCCCTAATGGGCCATGTACATGCCTAAGGTATGAAGCGATGGAAACAGTGACTAAGCCAAGGAAGTCAACCAGAAAAGAAAGTGGAAGAGGAATGGAGGCATATGGACACACCAAGGGAAGGGAAAGGGGTTGAGAAAGAGAAAGGGATGAGAGAACAGCCGGGTTCCTGCTCTTCCTGTACCCTGTATTTCGTTTTCTTCCAGGTACAAGTCTTTGATTCTAGCAATCAACAGACCCTTGGCTAGAGGAGTCGTTGAGTTAACTCCTAATAGTTGAAACCTGAGAAATCTCAGGCTATAATGCTTCTGTTAGTGGTGGTTCTTCCCAGCTGGTGCTAGTGGTGAAGAGCCTGCCTGGCAACGCAGGAGACATAAGAGAGTGGGCTCAGTCCCTGGGTTGGGAACCCCTAGAAGAGGGCATGGCACCCCACTCCAGTATTCTTGCCTGGAGAATCCCAAGGCCAGAGGAGCCTGGCGGGCTACAGTCCATGGGGTTGTACAGAGTCAGACACGACTGAAGCGACAGCATGTTGAGAAGCTTGTAAGAATGAAACAAGTCAACAATGGTGGGAAAAGACTGACCTCTGAGGACTGATGTCTGGGTGTTTGAGAACTTACTTTAGTACTCATGTGTAGCCTAGAGATGACAACAATGTGTCTTATTTTCCCATTACTTGGTTTGTTTCTGTTTTTCAAAACTGGAGGAAAATGTTCAAAATTTCAACAGAAAGCTCAGATTAGGGATATTGCCGGCTAAGCACTTGTTTTGAGCTTGGATTATCCAAGTCAAATTTGCTAATAAGGCCTTAATTTGATCATGTTAGAAGAGATTAATTAGGGAGATTTAAAATAATACTTTTGTAGCAGTCTTGGCTTGAACCTAACTGTGTCCCTCACTGGGCTTTTTACACGTGTGTGACCTGACTACAGGACTGGGGTAGTGCAAGTGGGGGCTCTGAAGGAGTTGGTTCTTGGGACTCCACTGGCATAGAGTTGTTGCAAAGGAGCATGAACTTTGTTATGCCAGTGGAGGAGGACTTGTGAAGGCAGTGTTGATCTGAGTGCTAGGGAGAGCAGGGCTTCGAAGATGCTGGAAGAGCTGTCATCCCTAAGACATCTGAAACATTAGGGCACAAACCTAATTGTTTTGATGTCTGGGTGACATTGACACATGACAAAAAACGGAAAAGAGTTTCCTCCACTTCAGCGGCAGAGCCTCACGCAGGCCTCTGGGCACTGAGGGCATCAGTATGGCTCAGACACCCCAAGCCTGCTGGGCGATCTATCCTGTCTTAATCTACCTTTTGTTTTGTTTTAAGTTGGCTCTTATGTGTCATGGGACCTTGCTTTGTTCATAGTCTACATGTTTAAACTCTTGCCCAACACTTGGTTAAGTTTTTCAACTCCTGATGTCATGCATATCCCAAATCTCTACTTGTCTGCTCATGTCCAGCAGGACTTACCTAGTGATCTATTACCTGGTCTTCCTGCTGCCATTTTTGCTCTCCCACATTCTGTGCAAAAAATACTGAAAGAGATGGAAACTTCTTAAAGAGCTGGGAATACCAGACCGACTCACCTGCCTTCTGAGAAACCTGTATGCAGGTCAAGAAGCAAAGGTTAGAACCAGACTTGGAACAATGGACTGGTTCAAAATTGGGAAAGGATTACCTCAAGGCTGTATATTGTCATCCTGTTTATTTAACTTGTATGCAGAGTATATCATGTGAAATGCTGGGCTGGATAAAGCACAAGCTGGAAAAAAAATTGCTGGGAGCATATCAATAACTTCAGATATGCAGATGACACCACCCTTATGGTAGAAAACAAACAGGAATTAAAGAGCTTCTTGATGACGGTGAAAGAAGAGAGTGAAAAACCTGGTTAAAACTCAACATTCAAAAAACAAAGATCATGGCATCCAGTCCCATCACTTCCTGGGCTCCAAATTCTGTGCAGATGATGACTGGAGCCATGAAATTAAAAGATGCTTATTCCTTGGAAGAAAAGCTGTGACAATCCTATACAGCATATTAAAAAGCAGAGACATTACTTTGCCAACAAAGGCCCATATAGTCAAATCTATGGTTTTTCCAGTAGTCATGTAAGGATATGAGGGGTGGACCATAAAGAAAGCTGAGTGCCGAAGAATTAATGCTTCTGAACTGTGGTGTTGGATAAGACTCTTGAGAGTCCCTTGGACTGCAAGGAGATCAAACCAGTCCATTCTAAAGGAAATAAGTCCTGAATATTCATTGGAAGGACTGATGCTGAAGCTGAAACTCCAATACTTTGACTACCTGATGCGAAGAACTGACTCATTTGAAAAGACCCTGATGCTGGGAAAGATTGAAGGCAGGAGGAGAAGGGGACAACAGAGGATAAGATGTTTGGATGGCATCACCGACTCAATGGACATGAGTTTGAGCAAGCTCAGGGAGATGGTGAAGGACAGGGAAGCCTGCTGTGCTGCAGTCCATGGGGTCGCAAAGAGTCAGACACAGCTAAGTTGCTGAACAGCAACAACAACATTCTGTGTTCAGCAGAATAGTCGGTGGGAACTTTTACAAATGGAAACCTCTTACTATTCCAATGTCCTCCCGTCATCCTTAGCAAAGACCAAACCCCTCCCCTGTGTGGTCTGGCCCCTCCCCATCAGACACCCCCTGCTTCTGCTCTCCTGCTGGTTTCACTCCACCCCTGTGGACTTTCTCAAACTCTTCGAGCTCCTCCAAGCATTTGTGGAAATGGGTCCAGCTGCCGGGGCTCCTCCTTCTGTCCACTCACATGCTATCTTCATTGCTAAGCCTCTCCTGATCCCTCTGTCTAAAATGGCTATCTCTCTGCTGAAGCCACTTTCTGCCACCTCTTCGAGTTTGTGTTTTCATCAACTGTGTCACTGTCTAGAATGTCCGTGTGTCTGTTTTTTCTTTATTTATCCCCTTCCTCCCTCTAGTACAATGAGAGCTTCGTGACAGCAGGGCCCTCATCTACTTCATCCACTGCTGTAATACCAGCGCCTAGAACAGTTCTGGGGACACAGCAGGAGCTCAATAAACAGGCATGGAAAGCACAAGTGGACTCCTTCCTGTGTCCAATTGCACACTGACTATTTAGATCGCAGGCCTACATTTGCTCCTCTGGCTGTGGAGGCTCCCCTTTTACACCTGTATATACTTGCCTCTGGAAATTCTGATAAACTACTCAGATCAAGCCTCATGCCTGGAATTTTCTCTAGTCCCAGAAGAGGAAAGCTAATGGAAGGCTGACTTGGTACATTTAGATTTTGTTGACCGAAATGATTACCTCCTATTCCATGGGCTTCCCTGGTAGCTCAGCTGGTGAAGAATCTGCCTGCAGTACAGGAGACCCAGGTTCGATTCCTGGGTTGGGAAGATCTCCTGGAGAAGGGAATGGTAACCTACTCCAGTATTCTTGCTTGGAAAATTCTAAGGACAGAGGAGCCTGGTGGGCTACAGTCATGGGGTCACAAGAGAGACATGACTTAGTGACTTAACCACCACCACCACCTATTCCACACCCATCTGCCTGCAGAGAAATCCTGTCTACCAGCCCTTGGCTCTGTCTTGCACCTCTCCACATGTTGACTTTGTTTTCTGCAGCAGCAGGCCTGCTTGCTGGCAGCACCTGGGCCTCAAGGAGGAGGTTACCGCCAGCCCGGTGCTGCTTCTCTCCCCTAAGCTGCCTTCTGAAAACTCCTGGGGGAGGGCTAACCTGACCTGTGTCACGTGTCCACCCTGCGCCAGCCAGCTGTCACAGGGAGGCTGCATCCCACAACCCACCACTTGGGTCTGTTCCTGGGTCTCAGGGCTATTTTTGGAGAGGGGGGATTGTTGTGAACTGGGAATCTACTCCAGTCTATGTCTCTTACAGGGGCCCTCCAGCCTTGACAGATAGGTCTCAGAGTGGATAACTGATGCAAATGGAGCCAGTAAGAATTCCTCTCTTAAAATTTTGGAATATAAATTAGTGTAGAACAAATCAACTTTGCTGAGGCATATTGTGGTTTAGCGGTTGAATCGTGTTCGACTCTGCGACTCCATGGCCTGTAGCCCACCTGGCTCCTCTGTCCATGGGATTTTCCCAGGCAAGAATACTGGAGTAGGTTGCCATTTCCTTCTCCAGGGGATCTTCTCAAATGAGGGACTGAACCCACGTCTCCTGCACTGCAGGTGGACTCTTTACCACTGAGGTACCAAGGAAGTCCTTTGTGGAGGCATAATTTACATATAATAAAACACACCCAACTTAAATTCAATGAGTTTTGACAAACGTACACATCCATGAAATTACCACCATAATCAAGATATCAGTTCAGTTCAGTCGCTCAGTCGTGTCCGACTCTTTGCGACCCCATGAATCGCAGCACGCCAGGCCTCCCTGTCCATCACCATCTCCCGGAGTTCACTCAGACTCACGTCCATCGTGTCCGTGATGCCATCCAGCCATCTCATCCTCGGTCGTCCCCTTCTCCTCCTACCCCCAATCCCTCCCAGCATCAGAGGCTTTTCCAATGAATCAACTCTTCGCATCAGGTGTCCAAAGATATAGAATATTTTAATCGCCTCCTAAGTCCCCTCATGCCCCTTTGTAATCAATTCCTTCACATCATACCTAGGCAAACACTCAAATCTGTTTTCTGCCACTATAACTGAGTTGGGCAATTTCTAGAATTTTGTATAAATGGAACCACACTGAATGTATTCCTCCATGTCTGGCTTTTATCATTTGGCACCAGGCCTGAGAGATATCTGCATGCTGGTGCATCTATCAGTAATCTATAGAACACCTAGTTTGGTTACAAAGTAACAACAGAGAAGAATGAAGCCAAGATACCAAGGGAAGAAGTGACGGAGGGCCACAGGGTCTAGAAGGGCTAGAGAGTAACCTCCGAGCCTGGTTCTAAAAAAAACTTTAAAAACCGCTACCACTAACCAGGAAAGTACAGTACTATCTCATTTATCAAAACAAAGGGGTGGAAAAACAATCCCATACATGAGTGTATTTGTCTAGGCAAAGGCTGGAAAGATATATACAAGGGGGTTAATTGTGGTTATCTCTGGGTGGTGGGATTATGAGTCTTTAAAAATATTATTTTTGCTTATCGAAGTTTAAAATTTTCTATCATCAACAAAGGTTATTTTTACTTTAAGGGAAAAAAAACGTGTCTTTATTTTCAAATGTGCAGCTTTGGAAATCAGGCTGGGAAACTTCTCAAATGCTTGACATTTTTATTTTTTTTTATTTTATTTTTTTTTTTGACATTTTTAAATGATGGGAACTGTTCCTAGTTACATTTCAAACCTCTGATGTGGCAGTCACAGCTCTGTGGCTGTTGTTTAAAAGCAGACTTCTGAAAGAAGATCATTTCTGACCAATTATGCAGTGAGCTAAGTTTTGTTGAAGGCCCTCTTAAGTCATCTCAGATTCTGACTGTTCTATTTGCGGGCTAAAACCTTAACCCAGCTATCCTTGTGATCCTTAAGCCTGTGGTCAAGTGGAAGGGACTGCACTTCCCATCATTCTTAGGATGTGGGCCAGAAAATTCACTTGCGGTGGTTGTGAAAATGCAGATTCTTGATCTGCACCCTGGACTTACTGACCCACAGTCTTTGGAAGTGGGGTTCAAACAGTGACTTTTAAAAACTTTTAACGACAGCCAATAGGGCTATTGTGGGACACACTCAAGTATGAGAGTCAGTGTGTTCATTTCGGACCAAATAAGCTTAATATCTTCCCTTCCACAGGCGTCCTAGGACCTCCATGTCTTCCTAGCTGATCCTCACCTCAGCTCTGTCTCTGCTCCCAGGACCAGTCCTAACCTCAAGAAGAAGAGAATAGAACTGAATGATGCTGTTTTGTTTCAAAGAACTGTGTTCTTTGCTTTTTGGGGGTGTTTATTTTCTCTTGGGAATCCCACCATCACTACCCCTCCTCCTGAAATCTGGGGCCTTCATTGTATTCTTGCTGTCTGGGGACCTCTTTGTGTCTAACTTGGTTGGCTGCCTGTCTTCATGGGCATCCTGTTACGGCCTACCCTGGGGTTCCATTGTTTTGTGTTGCCTGTCACCTGGGAGACCCTGCTAATTTGGTGACTGCCTTCCAGACTGACCCTTCTCTATTTGTGCTCATATCTGGATCTTCTGCCGCCTCTCCATCCATCCACTCCTACTGCTGGTCTTTGTTCTGTGCTGGTGACTGGGTTTATTTCTAGATGCAAGTCCCATTCTGCTCACTGGATCCACAAAGATGATGTGAGGAGATTGGCTATAATAACTTAGGTTTCTCTTGGGCTTAGTCCTCTAAATTCAACAATGGAGGTTGGACACATTGAGTCTTCTAGAGTCTCAGTAGAGCTGTTTCTAATTAGTATCAGAGAATTTTCTGTGTGCTGCTTTATCTGTACTTACCTTGTCTTCATTTACAGTGTTGACTCACTGAATTTATCCTCAAGGATAGAAATAGTCAGTAGTACACTAATGATTTATTACTATAATGTCTATATCACATTTAAAATTCAAATAGTGGTGTCTTTTTTTTTTTTTAAAGTCAGCTTGATCAAAGTCCTCTACTTCAGAATCAATAGCCTCTTTGAGTCATAGAAACACTTAAAAATGGTTAAAACTCAAATTCAGAATTTTGATTACTTGAAAAGCCTTATCAATTTCCAACTTGCCTAAATAGAGTTACCAAGATAAGAATTTAGGGTTTGGGGGGACTTCCCTGGTGGACCAGTGGCTAAGACGCCATGCTCCCAATTCAGGAGGCCTGGGTTGGTCCTTAGGTAGGGAACTAGATCCCACAAGCTGCAATTAAGAGTTCCTGTGCTGCAACTAAACATTCTGCATGCTGCAGCTAAGACCTGGCAGAGTCAAATATATATATTACATATATTTAATTTAGGGCTTTTCTTACAGAAATACCGTGTACTTGAGTTACTAATACTAGAGAGTCATTAGAAAATCTGGAGTTCTGAGATACAGAAGATTGTGTTTTTCAAAGATGACCACACAATATCTCCCACCTCATGTACCCCTCTCCCCTCAAGTAGCATTCTTGCATTCTCCTCCCCTTAAAATTGGTCTGGTCTTCATGACTTCTTGAACTGTAGAATTTGGCAGAAGTGACATTCTGGGACTTTCAAGGACAGGTCATAAGAAGCTTTGTACTTCCACCCAGGTCTCTTGAAATGCTTGCTCTGGTGCAAGTCAGCCACCAAGTAAGAAAGCCAACATTCCTGAAACAGCCATGTTGTGAGGAAGCCCAATCTAGGCACATGGAGAGAGACAACCATGCTACCCAGCCCCTATCTGCTCCAGCCTTCCCAGCCCGGGTACCAAACATGTGACTAAAGTCACCATCTTGAGCATGAGTTAACAAGGAATCTAGGCATACTTTGAACAGTTCTTTCTGTTTGTTGTTCTGGCTAGTCAGAGGTTGTGTCACTGGCAATTGTGGCCTTAAGGAGAGTCCTGAGTCTCCAGAATGGCACGTGTTTTCAGTTTAAGTGTTTTGATATGTTTCCTGCCCCTTCAAGAGTTTCTATGCTGCGGGATTCCTGGCTGACTTGGCAGCAGCTCTTCCCACACATCCATGGCTGGTTGTCAGGGAGTTTAAGATGCTGATGGACATAATGGACTAGAACATGCTAGCCAGTTTTCTGCAACATAAATCCACCCTTTTCTTGGCTCTCCTGGGATTCTTCTCTGCTTTACCATCAGCCATATGGAATTCTGCTGACGTTCAGACCAGAAAGCTGAGAAAGCGTTTGATTGCACACAGGAGAGATCACGTTGCACTGAGAAGATTTCTGACACTCTCACTGAGGTCATGGGGAAACTGTCCTGCAAACTGCAGCTAAGCTAGGGCCACTCCTGAAGGACAGCCTTTAGAAGCACTCCTTCAGCCCCATCTGGCTTTAACCATTGAGGCTACAGCTTGCGGATTCACTGAAATGGAAGTGTAGTTGCTCAGTCGTATCCGACTCTTTTAGGGCCCCATGGACTGTAGCCCGCCAGGCTCCTCTGTCCACAGGACTTTTTCAGACAAGAATCCTGAAGTGGGTTGCCATTCCCTTCTCCAGGGGATTTTCCGAACCCAGAGATCAAACCCAGGTCTTCTGAATTGCAGGCAGATTTTTTTTTTTACTGTCCGAGCCACCAGAGAAGCCCAAGGATTCACTACGGCCACACAACAAACAAAAATACGTACTTCCTAATTCAGGAATAACCACAGAGGGACCACCTGAAGTTTCGAGGCCCATTGGTCTAACACAGACAACTTAGCAGAATAACACAACCAACTCTGCTGTTGGTTGAGGAGGCTGGGCTGTTAGCTATTGCAGGGGAGAGGGTGTTGGGATCCCTGTTAGTATCTGCATTCTTTGGTCACAGTCTTTGGTAACTTTTTGAGGCAGTAGATGGGGTTAGCTAGTGTAGAAAGGATTAGCTCAGGGTTACTTTTTGCCTTTCAGTGGTAAAGAATCCGCCTGCCAATGCAGGAGATGCTGGTTCAATCCCTGGGTTGAAAAGATCCCCTGGAGAAGGAAATGGCAACCCACTCCAGTATTCTTGCCTGGGAGATCCCATGGACAGAGGAGTCTGGCAGGCTACAGTCCATGGGATCACAAAGGAGTTGGACACAACCTAGCGACTAAACAACACTTTTTGCCTCAGTGCAGGCTATTATTGAAAGACCATCCACACCCATTTAACGCTGTGCCAGGGCAGCAGAGAACACACAAAAAAGCTCTTATTAAACTTTGTTCCTAGCTCCGACCAGTGTTTACTGGGAAGATTGTGGCAACAGAGACAATCTCTAGCCAGCAGTTTCTTGGCTTGGGGATTCAGAAAAAATAATTTGCTTGGAAAATAATGCAATAATGGAGGAGAAAAAAGGGGGGTCTCTTTTTCCCATATGCCTCAGGGCAACTAAGCTCATTCACCACAATGAAGACACAGCGCAGCCAAAAGAAAAAAAGGGCAGGGGGATCTCTCCTTACCTAATTTACTTAAAATTGACACCCAGTTTTGCTCCCCTTTGTGGCTACGCCTTGTTCTATACATTGACATTTTTGTTCATCACATCAAGGGAATACTAGTGAGTGAGAACATTGCTGGTGTCCTCTTGGTTTTCCAAGCCTTCATCTACAAAGCCCCTAAAGACAGCACCACAGTTTAAAGGTGCCAGTGCAAATATTTAAACATAATTACACAGCATGTTCCCCTTGAGAAGTACATCTCACATTTGAGAAGTCAGCTCAGTGAGTCTACAGCTTCAGAGCAGAGAAAAATGTCGCTATACCATGGTGAAACGTGGCCCGTGTATAAAGGACTGCTTCTGTTAAAGCAACTGAGTAATACCACAAATTTAAAAGGAAACAATTTGCTGATTCACTGCATCCTGGATCAAAATTGCAAACAGAGTTGGTTTCATGAGCACGATGAACCATGGGAGAAACCTGGAGAAAGGACTTGCTATTCTGTTGCCTTTTTATTTTTTCCAAGTAGGAATAAATGAAAATTCTGGCTGTGGTAGAATTTGTAGGTTTTCAGGGAGGTCTTCCCTATTCTTCCTCCCTACCCCAAAGCCCAACTACATGAGACTATCATTTTGGCTTTTATTGTCTGAAGAAAGCAGGGTAGGGTGGCTAGTCTAGGAGTATAGCTCTGGGCATTAATCCCCAAGGTGACCTTGCTGCTGCTGCTGCTAAGTCGCTTCAGTCGTGTCCGACTCCGTGTGACCCCATAGATGGCAGCCCACTAGGCTCCTCCGTCCCTGGGATTCTCCAGGCAAGAATACTGGAGTGGGTTGCCATTTCCTTCTCCAATGCATAAAAGTGAAAAGTGAAAGTGAAAGTGAAGTCGTGCCTAACTCTTAGCAACCCCATGGACTGCAAACTACCAGTCTCTTCTGTCCATGGGATTTTCCAGAAAATCACAAGGTGACCTTAACATCTTCCTATTGAGACTCCACCCACAAACTGCTCTGATCTTTGAGGGCCTGGATGTCATGGAGAGACATGCTAAGCTTCTGAAGGATATTTGTAATATTATATTTCAATATTTGTGGGATAGTCACAAATTTTATTGGTAGTATGTTTTCTAGCTCACAATAAAATTATAGCTACCTTTGCTATTTAATAATACAACTAACTTGCTTATTAAATTTGGCTTTTAAGAATTCATATGCACTCTGAGGGCATCCCAGGTGGCCCAGTGGTAAAAAAATCCACCTGCCAATGCAGGAGATGCATGAGACGTGGGTCAGTCCCTGGGTAGGTAAGATCCCCTGGAGTAGGAAACAGCAACCCGCTAAACTATTCTTGCCTGGACAATTTCATGGATAGAGGAAGAAGCCGGGCAGGCCACAGTCCATGGGGTCACAAAGAGTCGGCCACAGCTGAACAGATGCACACGCATGTGTGCACTCTTTGAGGCACTGCAAACTGAAAAAAGCCGCAGACACACTTCTAATTTTCAACCACTTTTAGCAAAACAAATAGGGGCACATACAGTACCTTTGGAAGGTGAGTTCATTATTAATAAACCTATGGGTCTATAGAAGTCTTTGCAGCTAATGGTCCTCGTAAGTCTGTAAAGTGTATAGTGCATGGATAAATGAAGACATTGTTTCTTGTGACAGTCTTGCTGAAATGAGAACACCTATACAGTAAAGAAATAGTGGAGGAAATCTCCACCACTACTACCCCAACCAACCAAAGATGAACACCCTATGGCAGTCATTGTAAAAAGTAGAAACCTCTCAGAGATGTGAGGTCTGCAGAATGGTTGAGGCATAGAAGGACAAAGTGAAAGTGAAGTCGCTCAGTCGTGTCCGACTCTTTGCAACCCCGTGGACTGTAGCCCACCAGGCTCCTCTGTCCATGGGGTTCTCCAGGCAAGAATACTGGAGTGGGTTGCCATTTCCTTCTCCAGGGGATCTTCCTGACCCAGGGATCAAACCCAGATCTCCTGCAATGCAGGCAGACGCTTTAACCTCTGAGCCACCAAGGGAGAGTTAGTAAAGCACAGCAGAAAACGTGTTCGCTACGAGAACAAAGAACTAGAGCTCCAAGCATCCTTACCTTGTCCTGAAGGATCCCGGACGAGCCCCCAAGATGAAAGGTTGTTGTTGAATTACGACACCGGGATTCTTGGCCCCCGGAGGAGAAGAATTCAATCCGGGACCAAAGACGAGGCTTGATCGCTCAGAGCTTTTGTGTACTAAAGTTTTATTAAAGTATAAAGGAGATAGAGAAAGCTTCTGACATAGGCAACAGAAGGGGGCAGAAAGAAGGACAAAAGCAATACCATAACACAGAAAGATGAACCCCTTGAGAAATTGAGACATGTGTCTAAGTTCTGCCAGAACCCCTCAAAAACCCAGAGGGCAAGAAAAATGGGGCATATCTAAGGATGCAGAGAAAAAGGTCTGTGACAGGGATCTGATGATTCTGTTTGCTCACAGCAGAAATACTTGCAGCAAGTGGCTCAGCTGCAAAGAAGCCACCCGCTAATGCAGGAGATGTGGGTTTGATTCCTGGGTCTGGAAGATGCCCTGGAGAAGGAAATGGCAACTTTCTCTGATATTCTTGCCTGGGAAATCCCATGAACAGAGGAGCCTGGTGGGCTACAGCTCATGGGATCATAGAAGAGTTGGGCACAATTTAGCAACTAAACGGCAACAACAATCCAGACTAACAAAAACAGCAACAAACCTCTGCCTTTGTGACAGAATCACTGTTTTCCTTTAAGTTATCCAGTTTTTATACAAAGTATTGGACTGGGAGAATGCATAAGTCAGGTTGATTTTCTTTATACAGTTTACAGTTTTGCTTGCTTTTTGTGTTTGATATGGTCAACTTTTACTAAGCTCATTTTTATAAACAGATTATTTCCGATGGATTTTCCTTTAGAGGAGATTTTTATAACTATCTTTTGTTTCCTAACTTTTGTTGACATGAAGAAGGCTGGGGAGAAAGAGATACAGTGGTTTTGGTTGGAGGCGTTTTTTTTGCTTTTGTTGCTTATATCCCATGTCATACAATAGAAAGAATGATGAACTTCATCTATGAATGGCTTAGGAGAAAAAAGGGAGACCTAAACTTAATTTATAATTAAAAATTTTAAGTAGATATATTAAAATATATATAGTCCTTCCTTTTATGTGACTTTCCCTGAAGGAAAAAAAAAACCAGTTATACTAAATAGAAATGGTTTGTTCATTTAAAATCATTAACTGTCTTGGCTCCATCATGGCACTTTTTTTATAATTAAAAAGAAATGTTTTCTAAAAAAGTTTTTGGCCGCGCTGGATCTTTGTTGCTGCACGGGGTTTTTTCTAGTTGTGGTGAGTGAGGGTTACTTTCCAGTTTCGGTACATGAGTGCTTTTCTTAATACTCAAAATTCAATGATTCCAGCATTACCTACCCTCTCTTGAATGCCATGCCTTGTTCTCACTGTTAAACAGTGTAAATAGCAATTCTTAGATTCCACTGTGATGATAAGAGAGAAACTTAAGTCTACCTACTTAAAAAAAAAAAGTAAAACCAAAATTCACCTAAATGCCAAAAGATAGGAAAATAAATCAGATTACTACAGAGATGATTCATTTGGAGGCCTTTTGTTTTCTTTTAATAAGATGCTGATTGAAAATGAAAAGGTTCTGAATCCAAAGCCTAGCTCTGCTACATTTTATCAAAAATTTATGGAATACAATTTCAGAAACCTCAGCTTATCCAGCAGTTATCTTAATTTGGGCAGTAGAAAGGAGATGGGCAAATATCCCAGATAATGGACCTCTAGGTAATTTCCAAAAATTACATACCACTATTCTTCTTTATATCCTCTTACAAATCATTTTTTTCCAGAGTACACAGGGCCCCAGTGTTGTTAGCTAATTTTTCCATTGTTCTCTTGGTAAGGGGGCAGGATACATACTTGAATCCTGAGCTATTTATTTATTATGATAATAATAATTACTCAAAATTCCCTCCCTATGTGTTTCTGGGTAGGGTGAACCACAAAAGACATTCTTACATAGATTTGGGATTTGGAAGCAAAAAGTAGCCACATCGTAGCTCACATTGTTGCTTATCTGCTGACTTACCTTGTTGGTATGGGACAGTGGCTGGACCTACACCTGCTCCACCTTCCCCTGAATCATTCTCCAGCTTTTGTAGTTCCTGAGCTAGATACATACTGCGGGGGACAGCTTTTCCTTGATCTATACCATCAAGGTCAGAGGCAGTGGGACCTGACATGGTTTTAGTATGTCCTCCTGGGGTTTTAGCTCAAGCTTGCTTGTAGGTTCCAGGTTGTACTTGGTTTTCCTTACTTTATATCTGTTTTTTAAAAGACTTATTGTTTTATTTTTGGCTGTGCTGAGTGTTTGTTGCTGCATGTGGCTTTCTCTATTTGCCAGGAGCAGGGGCTAATCTTCCTTGCCATGCAGGGGCTTCTCATTGCCATGGCTTCTCTTGTTGCAGAGCATGGGCTCTAGGCACGCAGGCTTCAGTAGCTACAGCATGTGGACTCAGCAGTTGTGGCCCCTGGGCTCAAGAACACAAGCTAAGTAGTTGTGCCATATGGGCTTAGACGCTCCAAGGCATGTAGAATCCTCCCAGACCAGGGATCGAACCTGTGTCTCCTGCATTGGCAAGCAGATTCTTACCCATTGTACCACCAGGGAAATCCTCCTTACTTTTTATCTACTTCCGCTTCCAAGCTGCCTTCCCTAAAGTCTTCAAGCTCCGGGATTAGGCATGACAGCTTTACAGAGACTCCTTAAGCCACACAATTGTGTAAGATTCTATATGATGCATATAGAATACATACACACACACACACACACACACACACAGCTCCTAGTGGGTTCTGCTTCTGTGGGTTCTGAGTCTGTAATTGAATCCTGGATGATTATATTATATACACTGATTTTTATAGTTGGATAAATGCATTATTTTGGGGGATTTGAGCAAAAAAACCTTTATCATTCAGAATAGTGTATTGTAGGTTGGTCTGTACATTTTGTACTTGGAAGACTAATCAACTAAACTCAAAACCTGAATTTTGAAGAATCATAAATTTGATCAAATAAACAGTTTGCTCACCTCTTTAAGCTTTTCACACTTTCCTAGATTGTAAAAATTGCTCTGGGACAAAATAAAGAGATGATATACACATTCTTCTTAGAAGTATAGGAGTAAGCATCAGAAGAGATCAATTTAACCAGATGAGTGGTTGCCTCTGGGTGGCCAGAAATGATGATGAGTGGGAGCCAAGGCCATCAAGGAGATGGTGCTTTTGGTAGAAGTCTTTTTAGCATCATTTGCCTCCCTAAACTAGTTACATGAAGTATTTTGATAAAAATAAACACTGATTACAAGAAAGTTTTAATAAAAAGCCAAGTCCATGCCATCTATTTGTAATAGGGCAGGCAAGAGGAAAGGAAATAGGAAAGGTTATCATTTGAGTTGGACAACAGAGTTCATTTCTGGAGAGATTCCAACACAAGTTGAAAGGAAGGTCATATCTGGGGAGGAATATGAAACAATAAGATTTCAAGGGATAAGAGAATGAGCTCTTCCTTCTTTAAGAGTCCTTTGCTACAGAAAGAAAACCTTGGCAACAAATTTCTCCTCCCCAGCTCTCTGCCTTCTCTTTTCTGTATCTTCTGAACTGAATGAATGAAAACTTAAGAAATTATTGAAACAAGATAACACATTGAAGCATCTCCTTCCAGAGCCATGTTTCATGGACTTGAGGAGCCTTAAGTTCCGGGACTGGTACAGTGATGGCCATAAACAATAATTTTCATTTAAGAAAAAACTTTTGATTCCTCTCATGCCTTGATTATATTTTAACCCCAATCATTTCCTTTTCATGACTCAAGTCCTTGGATTTCAACTTCTTGCCAATCCTTCTACTTCCTCAATTTGGCCTTTCCCTTAGCATTTATTATTTTCCACCCAAGTCCATACATAGAAACATAATTTAGAAATATCAGGACAAATTCAAGTCAAGGCATCAGTGAGAAAAGTTAGGTAGTTAACCCTTTTATAATACCTTCCCCCAAAGGAGTAAATACAAGAGAGGTTTTAAAAAAGAGAAAATAAGATAAGCTTGGGAGGAAAACAACAAGAAAGACATAAGGAAAATTTCAGGGAAAATGGTTCTACTTCGGCAAAAGAAAAACAAATTGTGTATTCAGCAGCTTTATTGGTCCTATTTCAAAGAAATAAAATATTAGGTATTATATTACTAATTCATTTATATCTGTTTTATAATTGCCTGCTCCTCCATCATTCAGAGTTTCTTCCTCAAATCATTTGGTAATTCCAGCTGCATAAATTTCTAAGGAGTCCAGTGAAGCCTGAGAGCTGAACAAAAAGTATTACATTACTAGCCTGCCTTTATACATAGTTTTTCCATCTAGAGGCATAAAGCATTTCACGCATACTTTCTCTTTTAGTCAGCAGGCATTTCTAAGGCTGAAACAGAGGCTGCGTATCCTAAGTCACATGAATCATGAGCAAGAGGGACTCAAATTCCAGACTTCAAGTTTCAGACTTTTTCCACTGAACTTTGCCACTTCCCCAGACCCAAATGATGTACTTTCCAGACTATGGTTCCTTTTGTTTGATGACTGGTCATCTTTCTGATTTCTAAATCCCCAAGGGATCCCTCCTAGAGACCTTTTTTAAGGTCAATTTCATTCTGTTATCAACTCCTTTAGGCACAAATCCTCCACTAGTTACTAATTCAGTTAATGTCTGGAACTTCTCCTCAAAGAGAAGAAACTTTGATTTCATGGTCACATTTGCAGGTTCTTTCCCTTGACAGAAATTGTCTGCACCTGAAGACAAGCTCCTTTCTCAGACTGCTGCTGCTGCTAAGTCGCTTCAGTCGTGTCCGACTCTGTGCGACCCCATAGACAGCAGCCCATCCGGCTCCCCCGTCCCTGGGATTCTCCAGGCAGGAACACTGGAGTGGGTTGCCATTTCCTTCTCCAATGCAGGAAAGAGGAAAGTGAAAAGTGAAAGTGAAGTTGCTCAGTCGTGTCCGACTCTTAGTGACCCCATGGACTGTAGCCCACCAGGCTCCTCCGTCCATGGGATTCTCCAGGCAAGAGTACTGGAGTGGGGTGCCATTGCCTTCTCCGTTTCTCAGACTACATACACGCAATTCCTTCTCACCTTCCTCAAGTTTTAATTCCTTTTAAGAGAGGTTTGTTTGAAATCACTTTTTTTTTCCCCAAGAGGACGAATCAAGAGCTTGGCAAACAATGAGGGGTTTTATTTGTTGGCTTAGCCACTGATGCAAGCACTTTCACTGATCCTTGCTCTGTTATGTTGAATACACTTTCTTTGTGCTTTCAAATTGTTTGCCAATAAAATCAAAATCACCCCAGTGAAAATTACTAGTTTAAAGCACTGATATCAGAGGGTGTCCAACTTCTTAAACACCATTTACCACCCACAATCTTTACATTTATTGACAAAAAAGGAAAATGATTAGAATTTGTATGTATGTGTTTGTAGCAGGCTGTGTTGGGGGTGAAATAAATGGTAAACGAATTATCCAAAATCAATGATGTCATCAGACAAGCCATTGAGAAGGATGTGTCACTTGCTAGCTCCTCACGTGATATGGGTCCATTACCTTTGGGCCATATTTCAATAAATAACACTGAAAGGTGGAGGAACCTTTATTTCCCCATTTGAAGTTATTCCTCAGATACTTTACAAAACTTGTGCATCAAAATATATGATATATGGACCACGGAGATGGTGGCACCATGGCTTAGGCAGTGTGAGCAATGCAGGGCAGGGCATCCATAGGGGTTGAAGGAGAAAGTGTTTCTGAAGGACCTGCTGAAATAGGAAAAGAAGATGATGATATTCTCCAGGGCAGCAGGCTGCTGGAGGAGCTGCTGTCCAAAAGGAGCAAAAAGGAGCATTAAGTCTCTGTCTTCTACTTGGCTGAGGGCACTGCCAACTCAAGGGATGGGAGAAAACACTGGGATACATGCGGGAGTTGCTACAGGCAAAGGAAGCAGGCTAAGAAGCTGCAGAAAGGAGAAAACTATCTCTGTCTTTTTCCTCTTGTCACCTCCTATCCCCATTCCCTGCCATCTTTTTCTCTCCCCTCACACTCTGCTCCTCATTCCAAGTCCTTTTGAATTCCTGTTTTTGTTTTGATTTGTTTTTGCTTATACCTTGAGGCATGTGGGATCTTAGTTTATCAACCAGGGCTGGAACCCACTCCCCCCACAAACCCTCCCACCCCTGCATCAGAAGCTCAGAGTCTTATTCTCTAGACCACTAGAGAAGTCCCTGAACTCCTCGTTATTAAGATGTCTCCCTTCATTTTAGGCCCTTTCAATCTCCCTCTTAACAGCCTCCTTCTAAGAAGGTTCCTCTCAGCCTATACTTGCCTTCCCACCCCTCAGCAAAGGCATTCCTGGTGAGGTTTAGGCGATAGCCAAGTCAATTTATAAATTATCTCTCATATGGATCATTTCTACATATGAAGAAAATTAATCTGGTTTATGTTGATTCTTAGCAGCATTTAATTTTGAAATTTCAAATTTTTTAACCAATTTCTCATTGCCATTGCTCTAATAATGTCACAATGTGATGCAAAATGGGCTTCCCTGGTGACTCAGACACCTGCAATGTGGGAGACCTGCATTCAATCCCTGGGTCAGAAAGATCCCCTGGAGGAGGGCATGGCAACCTACTCTAGTATTCTTGCCTGGAGAATCCCACGGACAGAAGAGCTTGGCAGGCTGCAGCCCATGGGCTCGCAAAGAGTCAGACACAACTGAGTGACTAAGCACCTGTGATACAAAATAAAGATAAGGGCCAAGTGGTACTTATGCAGGGAAGAGGGACGAAGTTAGGGGGCTACTAATGAATCCACTTGTGTTCCTGGAGGAGGTAGTGAGAAAACTAAGGAAGCCCAAAAGAGCTTGGCAGGCTGCAGCTCATGGGCTCGCAAAGAGTCAGACACAACTGAGTGACTAAGCACCTGTGATACAAAATAAAGATAAGGGCCAAGTGGTACTTATGCAGGGAAGAGGGACGAAGTTAGGGGGCTACTAATGAATCCACTTGTGTTCCTGGAGGAGGTAGTGAGAAAACTAAGGAAGCCCATGACTGGACAAAGCAAACGGGGTTGATAATGGCTCGGGATCCTTTGATCTTTTGAATAGTATTACATTTCAAACCAGTGGTACAATAAGCCTAGAACCCAGGTCTCTGAATGTATAATTTCATGGTGTCAGTGAAGCACGCGAGCTTAAGGAGTCAGAAGGGGAGTTCATGTGCTGGCTCTGCCTCTAAGCAGTATCTGAATTTGCAAAATTACTTAGTCTCTTTGAAACGGTGAAATGGGATATGAGCACTGCGAGGATTAAATCAGCTAACTTGGCAAGGGCCAGACTCAGTTTAAAGGCTAGCCTCTGCCCCACCCTCCTCAACCCTTTGCTTGACAGCTGGAGCAAACCATAAGGATTGCACAACTCCAAGGTTCCCAGATCACATCAAGGGGAGGAAGCAGGCCAAATCCTTATCAGGAATTTAGTTCAGCTCAGTCGTGTCCAACTCTTTGCGACCCCATGAACCACTGTCCATCACCAACTCCCAGAGTTCACCCAAACTCATGTGCATCGAGTTAGTGATGCCATCCAGCCATCTCATCCTCTGTCGTCCCCTTCTCCTCCTGCCCCCAATCCCTCCCAGCATCAGAGTCTTTTCCAATGAGTCAACTCTTCACATGAGGTAGCCAAAGTAATTGGAGTTTCAGCCTCAGTATCAGTTCTTCCGATGAACACCCAGGACTGATCTCCTTTAGGATGGACTGGTTGGATCTCCTTGCAGTCCAAGGGACTCTCCAGAGTCTTCTCCAACACCACAGTTCAAAAGCATCAATTCTTCGGCGCTCAGCAAGGTCAGGTGGTCTGGTATTCTCATCTCTTTCAGAATTTTCCACAGTTTCTTGTGATCCATACAGTCAAAGGCTTTGGCATAGTCAATAAAGCAGAAATAGATGTTTCTCTGGAACTCTCTTGCTTTTTCAATGATCCGGTGGAATCATCAAAATTAAATTCCTTAAATCAGGAATTTAAGCCTAGCTTATTTCCCCCGGGCTCCCTCAAGCTTATCACTGTTCAGGGATAATTCTCCAAACCTCTCTGGAACTCAGTTCATTCCTCTTGTGGATGGCGAAAAAATCTATGCCCTTAAGACAAAGGTTAGATAAGAGCCAATCAATGTTTATAAAATACAGTGTAACCCAAGAATGAAAGCACAGGGTCATAACGTATTTTCAATACATGCTATTATATACGTCAGGGAAATGTTGCCCAGAATGTGGAGTATGATTTGCTGGTGGCATATAAAACATTGTTTAGCTGACACATAAGTGACAAAAAATATGCAGCAAGAAAGCGATTTCCTTTCAATTGCCTTTAATTACATCAAGAAGTAATTCTCATTTGGGGTCTCTAACACTTGCTATTTCTCTCTTTAATAAAAGAGTAAACCTCAGGAGCATACCTTCAGCAAGAGGAGAAATTAGGCAGAATTTAGAAATATAGCCAAAGTTTTAATGTTTATATTTGTCTTCTGATACAGCAAAGAACACTGATTTTCCATTTATAATAGCCACATTTTTTTCTTAAGAGTAAATGGAAGTTTTAAGACATATTACATATTATTTAATTTTAAAAATAACTTCATTCAAATAAAAATATTAAGTAAATACTAACACAAGTGATAAGTAGATTTGGACAAATTGGAAAGGTAGTTTTCAAATGATTGAGATTTGGGAAACACTGGCCTCCTGCATGGGGAATCCAGGGACCTAGATTCTACTCCTGCCTCTGGTAGTAACCTACCTCAGCATCTTCATCTGGAACTAACAGGGCTTGCTCACGTGGTCTCTAAGGATCCCTCCTGCTCTAATATCCTAGTATTTGAAGCAGATGATTAGGATGTTTTCTATCTTTGGTTAAGAATCAATTGCTCTTCCATATATAACTGACTCACTTTGCCATTCACCTGAAACTAACACAACATTGTAAGCCAACTATACTACAGTATTAGAGAAGGAAACAGCAACCCACTCCAGTATTCTTGCCTGGAGAATCCCATGGACGGGGGAGCCTGTCAGGCTACAGTCCATGGAGTCACAAAGGGTCCAACATGACTGAGTGACTCAGCACATACTCCAATATAAAATACATTTTTTAAAAATGTCAAAAAATAAAATTATTTTTTCAAAAAAGCAAAAACAACCAATTTCTCTGTCTTCTTACTTTATTTTCTCTCCAAATCCCCCTTCAGGCATATGATATCTAATTCAAATGAAATATGAGCCTCCGTTTTATTAACACTCACAAATTGAACTAATGCACATGATCCAAAAATGCAAAAAAAAAAAAAAAAAAAAAAAAAGGGAGCCTGTCAGGCTACAGTCCATGGAGTCACAAAGGGTCCAACATGACTGAGTGACTCAGCACATACTCCAATATAAAATACATTTTTTAAAAATGTCAAAAAATAAAATTATTTTTTCAAAAAAGCAAAAACAACCAATTTCTCTGTCTTCTTACTTTATTTTCTCTCCAAATCCCCCTTCAGGCATATGATATCTAATTCAAATGAAATATGAGCCTCCGTTTTATTAACACTCACAAATTGAACTAATGCACATGATCCAAAAATGCAAAAAAAAAAAAAAAAAAGAAGAAGAAATTCTTCATAATGGAAAGAATAAAATTCTTTGCAATGGAAAGAAATTCTTTGCAATGGATTTTGAGGGAGATGACATTTGTTCTGGTCCTCACCTTCACCACTTACTGATAATGTGATCTTAAGTGACCTTAAGGTACCTTTGAAAGTGTGTTAGTTGCTCAGTCATGCCCGACTCTTTGCAGCCCCATGGACTCTAGCCCCAGGCGCCTCTGTCCATGGGATTTCCCAGGCAAGAGTACTGCAGTGGGTTGCCATTCCCTTCTCCAGGGGATCTTCCCAAGCCAGGGATCAAACCCCAGTCTCCTGCACTGCTGGTGGATTCTCCGATGTCTGAGCCAAATTAGCAATAAAATTCTATGAAATTCAAGTGAGTCTATACAAAGGAAATAGATCAGCTGAGAATTAACACCCCATAATAAATTTTAATATAGACTCAAATTTCAAAGGAAAGAAGATAAACATTTTTAAAAAGTCATAGCTTCTGTCTTCTGTTAATGAGTGGCACTCTGAAGGGAGATGGAATGTGTACAAATAATTATACTATGCTGAAAGAACTAGTGTGCAATATGAAAAGTGCCTGACTCCTCATGAGCAGAGTTGTGCCCCATCTTCATTCTTATTACTAACTAGTTGTATGAATGTGAGAAACTCATTTGTACAATAGAATTTGTTTCATCACCTATAAAATAAGGTTACATTGTATGATCTTTAAGGTCTCTTGTGCCTATGAGTCTGAAAGTGATTTTATGCTTCAGAGAAATTAAATGCTAATCTCAAAGACTCCTAATTATACATTGGAGATGATTTCTTCAATATAGTTATTTTTGCAGGTAAAACTAACAAAGTCACACAATCTTTTTTTTTTAATTGGCTTCAATCACAATTGCCTGTCTTTGAACTCTCCTACTAGCCAGACTTTTGAATTTGATTTCTTTTGATTTTTGTAAAGATAGTAATAATAACACTTGCTTTCTAAATTTACCTCAAATACCCTAGTGGAAAGATTCAATTCCATTCAGCAAACATCTGTTGAATACTAATTACGTGCAAAATCCTAAAAATGACACCAAAATAAAGAAAGGTCATAGCCCTCAAGGAATCTAAAACCAAGTAGATAAAGTGAAGCATTATCATTATACCAAGAGAATTCATTTCAAAGGAAGGAAAAAAACAAACTCAGAAAGTAAAACAGCATGGAAGATAAAAAGGAACTTCATAAGAGATGAGGGCTTCCCTGTGGTTCAGTGGTAGACAATCCATCTGCCAACGCAGTAAACACGGGTTCCATCCCGGGTCAGGAAGATCCCACATGCCTCAGAACAGCTAAGCCTGTGTGCCACAGCTATTGAGCCTGTGCTCCAGAGCCTGTGCTGTGCAACAGGAGAATTCACCACAATGAGAAAGCCATGCTCCACTGGAGAGTAACCCCTGCTCTCTGCAACTGGAGAAGAGGCCGAGAGCAGCGAAGACTCAACAGAGCTAATAAACTTAAAAAATTATTTTTTTAAAAAAAGAAAGAAATTATATGGAGAAGGGTTGAAAACCAGTCAGAGATTCTTCAGCCTAAAAGAAACGATGATCCATATGTTAGCAAGTAATGTTATCAATCGTAAAATCTTGCTTTCAAATCCATTCCATTAGGGCGAGACTGACTCAGCCAGCAGCTCTAGTACAGACAGCTTACTTTCTGTCCACAGGACTCTCTGAGGTGAAAGATTCAAATTCCAGCCAATGCTGGCACCCTCCACAAGAAGGGAGAAAGAAACAGTTGACTTAAAAAAAACTGTCTCAGGGACTTCCCCAGTCTTTATCCATGGTTAAGACTTCTAATGTAGGGGCATAGGTTTGACCCCTGGTTGGGGAACTAAGATCCCATATGTTGTGTGGCACAACCAGAAAAAAAAAGTTGTCCTGAAATCAGGCAACTGGAGACAAGACCACAGAAGCATTTCCCATACAAAGAAGAGAGGGGAGGACAAGAGAAACCCTTGCCTTTCATGCAGTCAGTGAAAGACAATTTTCTTCCTCCTTATAATCTCTAGTAAATGGTCACAAGCAGGGACATTTAGAAAAATGAAAATGCAAAGTTCTACCAGGAAGATAAAAATGAATGATATGGGGAAAATATGCATCACAGCATGGAATATTCCATTTCATACTGATTTCTCCTAAAGGTCCAGGACTGAGCAAACAATGTGTGAGTGCCTTGAGTCTGGGATTATGGAGAGGAGGGGGATGGAGGTGGGTCAACTTGAAACTGTTTACCTCTCAGATTGGGACTTGAAGCCATGTGACTGCGACTTGAACCCAGCCAAAACCCATGGTACCTGGTTTCAGGACCTCATGAAGTTCAGGTTCTTGATGTCTCATCACAGAAAGAATCCAGTGAGAGACAAAGTGATAGGTAAGAAGAGGATTTATTCAGATTCAGAGAGAAGCACATTCCACAGACAAAGGGTGAGCCAACCCAGAAGGTGGGTGTGGCCTTGAAATGTGGCTTGATCAGCTTTTATGGGCTGGGTAATTTCATGGGCTAATGAGTAGGAGGATTATTCCAACTATTCTGGGGAAGGGCTGGAGATTTCTAGGAGTTGGGCCACTTTTTGGTCTTTTGATGGAGCCTTGGAACTATCATGGTACCTCTGGGTGTGTCATGTAGCTTGCTGAGAGAAGATCAAGGGCTAGAAGTCCACTCCTCTGCCATCTCGGACCCATTTGATTCTAACTGGTTTATGCTGTGTCCTTGGGCTATGTTCATTCTCTCAAAAGTTGTGCCCTGCCCCTTCCCCTCCTGTTACAAGCTCAGCAGCAAGCTCTGAGAATCCTACAGAACACTGGGATCTCTGCTTATCTTTTTGGATATATTAATAATATGATAATTTCCCATAAACTGCTGGGAGAATTCTCGCTCAGAAATAGATGGAGAAACATCTAGACTGGCTACACCATTTTCCACACTTTGAGTCATTCTGAATATAGATGTAAAGATCAACTCATACATCTTTGAATACCTGATACTAACATTCTGCTCATACCACACTGTCATACACCCCACCCCCCAAAAAAAAAGTAAAATAAGGAAGAAGAGTGAAAAATTAAGACAGCAGGGTAAAGTGTAGCATTTCCAGACATTTCATCTTCAGCAAGACTACCACAGCCAAAAAGGGTTGCCTCCAGGCTTTTCCTCTGGGCTCTATTATTTTTTCCTGTATGTTCTACAATTATCGAGGTATCTTTTACTGTTTATTAGTGCCCAAGTTTATGTGTATAAATTATGCTTCTCCAGCTAAAATCTGAGTAAATTCTGTACTCTTCAAATCCAGGATCCCAGACTTCCACAATCTCAAGATTTGACATTCCTGCTCTCACACCCAAGCACTGAATAATTTTGGATGAAGTTTTAGGCTTAGCCTGAGGGAGTTGTAGCAACAATAATACAAAGGTACCCAAAGCAAAACAAACAGGCACACAGGCAGATCTCCTATTGCATAAACAATGAGGCTGTTCTTAACTTTTTTGTTTGTTTGGTTTTGGTCAAAGGAGTCAAAAGACTTTGGCAATTTTTTTCATCTTTGAGATTTAACCATGCTAGGGAACAATAAAAAATACTGGGGAACAAAAAATATTTGTGTTTTGGATGTTGGTTTGTTGTTTGGTTTTTCTGGTAGTGATAGGCATCAAACTTCTGTTGTGCAATTATTAGTGTTGTTTTTTTTTTTAAGTCATGTTTGTTATTTTAAGTTAATATTGTTTCCCTTTAGTTATAGGAAGGGGATACTTACTTTCTACTCCCATCAAGGTATACATTCAGAAATAAGATCCTGCAAGAAACCTTCCTAGTTTAAAGCTAATTTAGATGTTTGTAACTTCAGAGACCTATGTAGATGCATTGCTTAACAGCAACCCACCTGAAATGATAGCTTTTGGTGAGTATGGATTTTCCCAAAACAGGCCACAATTTTGAATTGGACACATTTATGATATCAAGGGAAATATACCTACAATATCCATATGAGTAATGAAGACTAATTACAGAAGCAGCCCACCGTTCTGCACTATCAAGTATTACATATTCTGAAGGAGGAAAGGAAAAAAAAAACTCACCTTCAAATGAAGTTAAAACTACCTACAATGATGTGGAGAAAAGTTTTTTTAATCTAATAGGAAAATATCATTTTATCAAAAGAAGGAAAAAAGGCAAGATACAAATTTTATATCGTAGTCTAGTCCAAAATTCTAATTCTTTACATAGAAAATGGTTACTCTCCTTGAACAAAAGAGTGTAATAATTTTGCTTCCCCTCTCTTATGCTTATGTATTTCCCTGCAGTACAAGAAAATGGTGCAGAAAAACACACCCTCGAGAGAGATAACTACATGAAAATGCCAGACTATTCAATGGAACATTTTGCTGAGATGTAAAAAAATGGAATAAGAGAGTATGTAAACTTTTAAAAGATGGTATTTCAAGATAGTAAATGTTGGTTCAAAAATTTCAAAAGAAATGCTATCCACATAAAAAATTATGACTAAATCAGCCTTAGTAGATAACCACTCAGCAGCAATGTTTTCTAAGTAACTAAAGAATGAGATTCATTCTTTTTAGTGTTGGATCAGCTTTGTTTTGGAAGTCAATGCTTTCTAGAACTATTTTTTATCATTTTGATTATACACATTCTTATGTTGTTTTTTATAGCACTTTCAGTTCAGTTCAGTCGCTCAGTCGTGTCTGACTCTCTGCAACCCCATGAATCGCAGCTTGCCAGGCCTCCCTGTCCATCACCAACTCCCAGAGTTCACTCAGACTCATGTCCATCAAGTCAGTGATGCCATCCAGCCATCTCATCCTCTGTCGTCCCCTTTTCCTCCTGCCCCCAACCCCTCCCAGCATGAGTCTTTTCCAATGAGTCAACTCTTCGCATGAGTGGCCAAAGCACTGGAGTTTCAGCTTTAGCATCATTCCTTCCAAAGAAATCCCAGGGTTGCTCTCCTTCAGAATGGACTGGTTGGATCTCCTTGCAGTCCAAGGGACTCTCACCCCAATTCCTTATTTTCTAAGAGATTTTGATCTTTCAATTTTGCAGTCAGTTGGGATTACTATGTAAAAAAACTGTATGTAACATTTGTTATACTTAGTATCTGACAATTTGTTGCCAGACCCTGTTCTAAATGTTTTTTGTTAATTCAATTATTCAATTCATAATTTAATGAATTCAATTCTCTAAACTGTGAAGTTGGTAATATTATTTCCATTTTATAGATGAGAAGATTGAGGCATGGGAAGATTAATTTGCCCAAGGACGCATAGCTAGTAAATCTTTAAAAGACTAGGAGGAAATGCATCAAGGTATTGATGGCGATTTCTTGGGGTGTGTGGTTATAAAGCTGGTTAAGAGACAAACAGCTCTAGAATCAAGACACTGGCAGCTGTTTAAAAACAGAGAAGACAGACTCCAGAACAGTTTAAGAGAAAATACTGGCAGAGCTTGTGGACTGACTAATGCCACACGGGAAATGGCCGGAGTCTAAAAACACTCCAGCTTTTGGCTTAGTTCACTAGGGTAGGGAATACAAAAGATGAAACAATTTTGGGAAAGAAGACTTTCTAGGTTCAGAGTCCACAGAAGAGCCTATTAAAATGCAAATATGTCTTCCGAAAACCGGAACCAACCTGGCTCACTGACACTTGCATCATCCCAGCTGTGGGAATGGTTAGCTGCCTCCCTGAGGCCTAGGCCTTGGGTAAAGGAGGAGCTGCCTCTGGGCAGATTCGGTAGGGCCTGCCTTGGCCAGTGGCCACGACTCTGCTGACTGCCAGCCTCGCTGCAGCCCCGAGGAAGGCCCGGCCGCAGGGAGCAGGCAGGCAGGACAAAGGCCGCCCAGGAGGTCTCCCGCTGGAGCGGGACGCCATCCTGCCCGTGTCACCTCGGCCCTTCCAAAAACCGGCTGGCTCACGTCAGAACGCTGGCGGCCAGACGAGTGGTGCATCGCGATGTTCCTTGTCTTCTCATTGTTTTTGCCCGTGAAACCTCCAGTTCCCCAGCGCAAGAAGGCCGGGGAGGTAGCCAAACCGAGTTGAAACCTGAAATGTCTTTTTTGCTCCTTACAGTACAGTCAGTTTAAATTTCATGCAATCTTTAAGCTGTGAACTAATATGTATTATACAATTCTCGGTTTGCCTTTTCAAAGGTGCTTCAACTTATAAATATCATGCAGGGACCCGGGCCAGGAAATCCAGACCGAGTTAAACGCACAGCCTGTAGGTTCCAGCCTAGCTTTGGGGCCTCGGCTGGTGCAGCGGCCCCTCCCCCTCCTCCGCCCCCGCGCTCTTCCGGCTACCGGTCGGGTCCCCAGGACAACGCCCGAGCTCACCCGGAGGGAGGGCAGGGCGCGGAGCCGAGGCCGTCACGTCCCGAACGTCGAGAGGCGGAGCATAGCGCTATGACGTCCTAGCCCCGCCCCCGGCCTCCAGATATCCGCCGCGCCGCCCGCCATTTTGTCTCCAGTGTCTCGTTTGCTCTCGGAAGCGCGGACGGAACAGTCTTCCTTCGTAGGCGGGAGGAAGGGGCCAGCATCTATTGTCTGTGTTTAACTCCGTAGTTCGGTCAGAGGCCTCCCAGAGCTTTCCCGGGGCAGTCGGCAGGAGCCTCTGTGACCGTCCCGCCCCTCCCCTCTGTCCCCGGGACCGGGAGGGACCCAGCCCGCGTCACGCCCCTCGGCGCTCGCCTCTAGCCTCTCTGTCGTTGCGTCTGCATCGCGCCCCCGGAATCAGACGGTATCCCATAGATGGCCAGCTTTCCCCCGAGGGTCAACGAGAAAGAGATCGGTGAGGAATGGGACGGTGGGTGAGGGGTGCTGGCGAGCGCGCGGGGGCAACGGAGAGGCAGGGACTCCCCGGAGGAGGGTGAGTCTGAGGAAGAACAGTGAGTCGGGCTCGAGCCCTGGAGCGAAGAGGAAGGAAGCTACCCTGCGGGTGGGTGTCGCCGAGGGTAAATGGGATCAGAATTGAAGCGGCGCCTACTGTACGCTTGGTAAGGGGGGAGGCGGCGCGCAGAGGAGGCAAAGAGGACCGGAGAGCCGAGTGGCGAGAGCTGCAGGGATCGTTTGGCCGGGGCGGACATGTTCCCCCGACCCTAGTTTTTTTCCGCCGGCGGTCTGAGCAGGGCCGTTCTTCTGGATTTCTCTTGGTTAAGGGCCTGGGGCGTCGAGTTGGGCAGGGGAGGGCTGGGCAAAGATCGGGCTCTTAAAAAGTTTCCGATGAAGAAAAGTACACTTGTCTGTTCCGAGCTATTATTAAAGGGTGGGTCTTCGTGTAGACGAACAACTATAAAGAGGAATGCAGCTATCAGCCTGGAAAAAAATATTTTTAAAAATGGTATGGTGTTCAGAAAGGCAGCAAGCTCAGGGGAGGAGACTCAGTTACCTTTCATATAGGGAGGAGCAGGGTGATCGGGTGGAGTGACCGGAGAAAAGCTGACTTACAGAAGAGCGAACTCTTGAAAAAGCTGTCTGGAAACTGGCTTAGTGGCCAAGCTGAAGACAGGCCAGCAGATGTTGAAGGTCCTGCGTTAGGACCTACCCCAATGACTCACTTGAAAGCACCTTACGTTATCTAAATCCTCTCTTAAGGTAAAATACCTTAAAGTGGAATCACTTTAAGGGGAGTTGAGGTTTGACTGTTTAGTAAACATTGAACTTATCGTATTATATACGTTATTTAAATATATGCAGTTTGCGGAATTCCTTGGCGGTCCAGTGGCTAGGACAGGGCGCTTTCACTGCGAGCCCTGGGTTGGATTCCCTGGTCGGGAACTAAAGATCCCGCAAGCCCCGCAGGGCAGCCAAGTATATATGTATATGTCTGTATATATATGTAATGTATAATCATAATACATTTATCTACAGGTATACAGTTTTTACTTTAAAAAATGAAATAGATTTAGCATCTCCCCACCACTGTGTGTTAAATGAAAATTGGAGGTAGCTACTGAGCAGAGAGCATTTGCATTTCCTTGTTGAACTAAATTGGTGCCTTTATTGAATATTTGCAGGAGGTTTTCTAGAGAAAGGAAGAAGCTAAAGTAGCCAAAAGTCCCTCTATCCTGTGTGTGGGTCAAGTTTTATATCTAGAGGCAGCTATCTTAGAATTCTGGTCTTTTGTTCTCTTAGGGATAAGGTTGACTGGCAGGTTAGGAGGGGACTTTACCCCTGGTTTTAATAACTCTTTTAAACATACAGAGAAGACAAAATTCATGTCCAATTGTTAAAACTGTGGAATATAGAAGTCAAAAGTTCTTATTCTCAGTCCAGTGGGGTTTGTTTGTTTTTTCTTTTCTACTCACAGTGACACTGAGGATGAGTGATTTGCCTTTCTTATATCTGTATTTTACTTCATCTTGAATCATTTTGAAAACTTTCCAATCCTTTTCTATGTATTGGACAGAGCTTCTTAGCATACCAGCATGAGGTGGAACCACCCACTAAGTAGTCTTTTAAATTATTATTTTTTGCATGTTTAAGTCTCAGTGTTATTTCCTGGTTATAGTGTAAAGTTACTAACTAGATGCCAAATATCTAAAAGAACTTTTGCCTTTTGTAAACTTTTTTTTTAAAGTCTGGGTTTTTGTTTCTTTGTTTCTTTTTAAAATATATCATTTGGATACAGAATTAAAACCTCTGTAGCTTTGTATCTAGCTGTAAGGACCTCTGTTGCTGGTTTCTCAAATAAGTACTGAAAGAGGAGGCAAGATCCCATGATTGATGAAAGAAGTCTATATGACAGGCAGTTACTGCCTAGAGCTACAGCCCTCTTTCACAAGGCTGTGCCACAGATCCTCCCTTTATGGTTATGAAATTGCAGGGAAGAATGTGAAGGAGCTGAACCTGGTTTGCTTGGTTGAGCAGTGACTCAGATGATGTGTATAGTGTTGTATCTTATGGCCAGCTTCCCTGGCAGGCAGCCTTTCCCTTATACAAGGCTGTTAAATCATACTGTCTTAGGATACTAACATTCAGCAGTTGCGGGTCATATATAAAAGTTCAAGAGATTTTTTTTCTTCATTATAAAGTTTGTGCTAGTGTATAATATTGTACCAGTAAGTATTTAAATTATTTGGTTAAATGCAATGATCATTTTATATATCTTGTTAATAAGCAAAGAAACAGAGTAATTATTAGCTAAATACTTGTAATGGTATAATGTATTTATTTGGCAGTATTTGTTGAGGGTGGCCCTATAAGTACATTCATCTAATTTAATCAGAGGCTTTCTCTTTTTAAGAAAATGCTTGCATGGTTTTCAGTTGAATTTTAGAACTTGTGTCCCTTATTTGTGAACTTTGATTTTTTTTTCCTCCTAAAATTTGTGGATCCTAAAAGACAGATGTGGTTAAAGCCGCCCCCCCCCCCCACCTTAAAAAAATAGGCAGAGGTCACAAAAATGATGATATAAGACTGTGGGCTTGAAGGCATGGAGGGGGACATGAAGCAGCAAGCCTTCTCTAAAATCATTTGTGTGTGTGTTGTCTGACTGCTGCACAGCTTTTGGGATCTTAGTCCCTGGTCAGGGATTGAACCCTGGCCATGGCAGTGAAAGCCCAGAATCTTAACCACTAAGCTACCAGGGAACGCTGTCATTTGTATGCTTTAAAAAATCATTCTGCAGGCATCAAGAGTGTCACTGGTTTGTGAATTGTATATTAAAGCCATGTTCCTGCCAGTGAAATTGTTGCTGTTTTGATACAAATGGGGCAGGGGTATTGCAGGGGGCGGGGGGCTGGGCAGAGATCTGCTTTGATTAAATCACACCTGCAATAATGTGTTTAGTTGAAAAGTTTCCACTGTTTTAAGGGCCATTATTAACTGGAATTTATCCAGAACAGTATGTGAAGGTAGAGAATGGACTTGAAACAATGCAATCTAAGGGATCATTGAAAACTCACCAGATTTTATCATGGTGAAAAGAGTTAGTTAGTGATGTCATGACTGTCTTCAATACATGAATGTCATGTGAGCGCAGGATCTCTTATTCTCTTTGATCAGACACAAGACTGAGTGGGTGGAGTGGCAAGAAGGAAGATTTTGAGTCATTAAAAGGAAATATTCTGATAATCTCAGCTATGCTAGGATAGGTGCATATTTATGAGTATCACAGGAAAACAGATTTCAGTTTTGTTTTCCTTTTTAAACCACATCTCATTTGTTTAATGTGGCAAAGAATTGGGCAAGGAAATTGTTATATCACTTAAGCATGGGAATTGATACATGTGCTTTCATATTTGTTCAATAAATATTTGCTGAGCCCCTGTCGCATGCCAGATGCTACGCTCCCTGTTGGCAAAGCATACATTGAGACTATGAGTACATTTTGGGGGTTTGCATAAGTGTATCTGCTCTTGCAGTAAGAGTATCAGTGGCTCTCATTTGAATTGCAATACGTAGACTACGTTGTTGGAAAGTTTAAGCCCAAAACATAAAAATAGATTATAGAGTTGACCACAAAGCGAACCACAAAATAGATAACGGGAAACTAAACTGAAGGTAACTTACAACTGAAAAGGGAGAGTAGCAAAGTTTGAAATCAAGACAAGCCCAAGCAGTGGTGACAGACTTAAGATCCTTTCCCAGAATCGAGGAAATGGCAGCCACATTTGCATGTGCACAAAAATAAAAATACGTGAAATTGTTCCACTTTTTTGTCCTTAACAACCAAAAGAATTACTTCCATTTGGGGATCAGTTTGGTGGCCCATTAGGAAGATACTGAGGACCACTATTTGAGAATCACAAATATAATACATTTTATTTTATTTTTTGCTTGTTTGGCTGTGCCACTTGTCATGTGAGCTCTTAGTTCCCCAACCAGGGGAACCTGCCCCCCTGCAGTGGAAGTGCAGAGTCCTAGCCACCATATCACCAGTGAAATCCCTATAATGCATTTTAAAGTACAGGTAGGATTTTTTTATTTTTGTGACCTGAAAAAGATAAGAATATTCTTGTCTGACTAGACCATTCATTTGATACTGCTTCCATTGAGTAGTGATATAATACTATACTTTATAGTGGATTATGGGTTTTGAAAGCTGCTGTTTGCAGAAGATACTTTTCCTGTAGAGCAACTTTGGTTTCTTGCATTTTAAATGTTAGTAATTTGAAGAAAACAAGGCAGGGGCTTCCCTGGTGGTCCAGTGGCTAAAACTGTGCTCCCGATGCAGGGGGCCCAGGTTCAATCTGGGAACTAGATTCCGCGTGTCTCAACAAATAATGGGAGATCTCACAGGCTACAACTAAGATCTGGCACAGCCAAATCAAAGGAAAAAATAAAGCATAAGAAAGCATGTGAAAGTCAGGACTTCAGTAATTGCTAGCCCTGAGAGATCATTACATTATTTTTATTTGACCAGGTTTTATTTTTTTCCTTAATTGAAACTTTCTTTAAAAGTTCTTGATTTGGGAAATTTTAGGAAAATCACTTCGCCAGAACTTATAAAGATGTTTATTATCATCAAGGGGTCTTCATGCAGCCTATCTCTTCAAAGGGTAGAATGCAGAACTTGGTGCATAAAAGAGGGGGGGAAAGTCAGTGGAGTTGAGTGAATGCCAAAGTAATATGGATGCAGTCTCAAATTCATTGTTGTTAAACACAATGTCTTGTATTTTTCCTTTTTTCTTTTAGTGAGATCACGTACTATAGGTGAACTTCTAGCTCCAGCAGCTCCTTTTGACAAGAAATGTGGTCGTGAAAATTGGACTGTTGCTTTTGCCCCAGATGGTTCGTACTTTGCCTGGTCACAAGGACATCGCACAGTGAAGCTTGTTCCGTGGTCCCAGTGCCTTAAGAACTTGTAAGACTCTTCTTTTTTGTATTTTGTATCTATTTGTAGAATTTACTTTTTTCTGTGTGGACTAATAAAATTTTGTTGTTTTATGTTATTTCTTTTGAAGACTGTTTTACATATGTTTTGATCATAAGCTGAATATATTTGTTAGAGAATCTGTGGAAAGAATTGTCTAGGCTTAATTATATATTATAGAATATTTTCTCAGATGGTTTGGTGTTTTTCTTTTCCATATAGTAAAAGGCAGATTAATTGTGCCTTGATAGTGTAGTTTCTAAAATGTGTGTGAGCCACCAGGGAAATCCCTGGCGGCTCAGGTAGGAAAGAATCTGCGTGCAGTGCAGGAGACCTGAGTTCAATCCCTGGGTTGGAAAGATCCCTTGGAGAAGGGAATGGCAACCCACCCCAGTATTCTTGCTTGGAGAATTCCATGGACAGAGGAGCCTGGCGGGCTACAGTCCATGGGGTCGTCAAGAGTCAGACATGACTGAGCAGCTAGCACATGCACGTAATGTTTCTAAAATGTGTGCGCTGAATTTAAAGTCTTTCCCTTCTTCTTGTGTCTAGTTCACCTTAATGGTTTTATTCATTAATGCCTTTATTGCCGCTGATTATTATGGCATTTAGACAGTTTTCTGGTGTCAGCTTCACAATATGTTCTCAAGAGTTTTTTGTTTTCTGCTTGTCTATACTTTTGGGTTAATGAAAAGAGTCCTAATTAATATAGGATTCTACATCAATAAGGATATATTGAAACACATTTGAAATGACAAAATTACAAATTGGTTTTTATTGTTGAACTTTTTCTTAGACACTGAGGATTTTAGTCTGAATTTATTTGGTCATGCCCACATAGCTAATAGCAGATTTTCCCTTTCCCATCTATAAGGATTCTGTTGTTATTCAGTATTACTATAATAATATGGAAGTTATTTTAGCAAACACTTATTATTCAGTATCCACAGGAGTCCAGAATAAATAATAACTAGATGACAATCTGGCTTTTTTTTTTTTTTACCAGTCTCTTGCATGGCACCAAGAATATCACCAATTCAAATAGTTTAAGATTATCAAGACAAAACAGTGATGGTGGTCAGAAAAATAAGCCTCGTGAACATATTATAGACTGTGGCGATATAGTCTGGAGTCTTGCTTTTGGATCGTCAGTTCCAGAGAAACAGAGTCGCTGTGTAAATATAGAATGGCATCGATTCAGATTTGGACAAGATCAGCTACTCCTTGCCACGGGGTTAAACAATGGACGTATCAAAATATGGGATGTATATACAGGTATGAAGTCATAGTCTTGAAAGCAAACTTGATTATTTTATGATGTAAGCATAGCTTGTAGACACTGCAAGAATACGATTTGAGGATTTTAACTTACGGAGAAGCAAGAATTGATCCTCTTAATCTGTCTTTATACATATATCTTTATTGGCCTAAATGGCACCTGCAGCTTATAGTTTTAATTTAGGAAAATAGAGTTCATATTGCTTGATCACTCTTCAGAGAATATTATAGTAGGAAGGGCATGCCTAAGGAACATTTAGTTAATTATCACTTGTAAACTAGTAATGTGCTTTATGACTCAAATTGCAAGATGTTTTCTTATATACTTTTTCAATATATAATAGCTTAGAGGCATTCAAGGTAAATCTGGTTTTCAGCAATCATTATCTAGCCTCTGGAAGACTTTAGTGACATTTTATCTAAAGTTTAACCAGGTAGGTTGAGAAGATAAATTCTTTGGGTAGTTAAAAGTAAATATGTCCTGGGAATTCACTGGCAGTCCAGATGTAGTTAGGGCTTGGCCGGTGCTTCCCTGCAAGGGGCATGGGTTTGATCCCTGATCTGGGAACTAAGATCTCATAAAACATG
>SJYR01001017.1:475732-496113 GCA_006410655.1 Kobus ellipsiprymnus
TTAACATTGAGTGGGGATAATGAATCAGTAAATTTGATTGAATTCTGGGGAAAAGTTTAAAAGGTAAGCACATCACTTTTCATAGAAAAACAAAACTCTTATAGTAGATGAATAAATACTTTTTTTCATTGAGATTATGTTTGAAAATTTAGGCTGTTACTATACAAGGGTCTTTTTTTTTAAAAAAATTATTTGGCTGCATGGGGTCTTAGTTGTGGCCTGCCACGTCTTGTTCCCTGACCAGGGATCAGACCCAGGCCTTCTGCATTTGGAGTGTGGAATCTTAGCCACTGGGCCATCAGGGAAGTCCCACAAAGATTTTAAATGATGCAGATTTTCTTGATATTGTTGACTTGGTCCAAGAGTTTGTTCACATTTCAGAAATCCCCTTTTAATTTTTCTAATAAATTTAGGCTTTGGTATCTTTGAGATAATTCATTTTAAGACATTGTAAATAGTGAATAAAGATAATAGTAAAAGCACACTAATAAATAAGTCATTTTACAAAGGGGAGGTCCTCATATATTTCTCTCCTTTATTTAATGATGAGAAACTTGATTTTTAAAAATATGAAAGCTGGTAAAAATTACTAACATTGCCTCTTTCTGACCTTCCATTGCATTTAGGAAAACTCCTCCTTAACTTGGTAGATCATACTGAAGTGGTCAGAGATTTAACTTTTGCTCCAGATGGGAGCTTGATCCTGGTGTCAGCTTCAAGAGACAAAACTCTGAGAGTGTGGGACCTGAAAGATGATGGTATGTCTGCCTTTCTAGGCTGTGGAAAAGAATTAGTTTCTGGGTATTATTACTGAGATGTATTACAAACACTTGACGTTAAAAGTGACATGATCATAGTTTCCTTTTCTCTGCTTAGTCCTTTGGCCTCTTTCCCTGTGTAGATCAAACAAAACTGTAAATATGACCTGGAATAGGAGTCAGCAGTTACTCTAAGTAAACAATCTGATATTACTCGGAAACTAACTACACAGATCTGTATCAACTATTTGAGGACAAAATCTATATCAGTTTTAAGGTTTTATTCGAACTGGTTTGTGTTGGTTTATTTCCTTTATATTGGGGAAGGTTATCAACTTCCTATTTGCTTAGTGGAAATTTAAGAAGATCTTGATGTAATGAAAGATACTCCTTAGTAATTAATAAAATGTAAATTCAAACATGATTTATACACCAGAATTTATAATATGTAAGTTTTAACTAAAACCTTATATTAAGATCCATTGGTGCTCTACCAGCCTCAAGCTGGAAGTTGACAGGCTTGTTTAGACAAGTGTAGCTTAAATTGAGTGTAGTAGGAAACAAGGCCCTCAGATTTGGAGACTTGTTTTGGCTTATGGGTAGTAACCATTACCTGATAGAACAATACACTATTACCAAACCATGTGGCACCTCTTCCGCATTTATCGATTCTCTAATTGCTTAGCTGTAAAGGGATCCCAAAAGTTTAAAAAAAAAAAACAAAAAACTAAGAGTCAGCTGACCTTTTCTTAAAGGGCCAGATGGTGACTATTTAGGCTTGTAGACCATTCTATCTCTGCAGTAGTTACTCTCCTCTGCTGCTGCAGCAGCGGGCATGCTTGTGTTTCAGTAAAACTTAGATGCAAAAATAAGCACTGGGTATATATTGCCAACCCCTGTTGTAGATCTGTATTGTTATAGGTCACCGCCCCTTAGAAATTTGTGATTCTGCCATTTTTGAAATGCTAGTCATTTGAATTAGATTCCAGGGTTAACACAGACATTTTCTTTTTGTTTAGGAAACATGATGAAAGTATTGCGGGGCCATCAGAACTGGGTGTATAGCTGTGCATTCTCTCCTGACTCTTCTATGCTGTGTTCAGTGGGAGCCAGTAAAGCAGTATGTGTCAAAGTTCCTGTATATTTATTGTGAATTGGATTGTAATAATGTATGCAAAATCATTTTAAATCTGGTAACCTATTAAGTCTGTGCTCGGTGTCTTAAATATCTTAAATGTGTTATTTCATGATGGGGGAGAATTTGCATGAGGGAAATTAAATAAATATAGTTATTGATTATATTATAAAGTGAGAAATTGGGTTGCTTTAGTTAGCGATGATATATGTAAAATATGGGGTATGGCAATTTTATTTTTTATAAGATCTAGGAAAGTATATATGCTGTAGAAGAGATCTAGTCCAAATGTTAAAACATTCCCTTGCTAATTATTTTCTTCTTTGTTGTTCTATTTTTTTTTTTTGGTCCAGTTTGCTGTTTAAAAAGTTTTGAGTCCCAGCTGGTCCTGGACATTTAACTGAAAAAAAGTAACTTAAAAATCTAATAAGAATAAAAATAACAGTCATGTATGTCCTATAGTGAATTTCATCTAAATTTTATATGGTCTGTCTTACATAGCATACCTGTAGACAGATTAAGTATAAAGTGACTCTTAAGAGAGCTATCCTTATTGATGGACCCTCCTTTAGTCAGTTATCTACTAGCTCTGTGTTAGTACAGCTGAAGACATCTTACTAGCTTCAGGTATTTATGAAAATGGTTGACGTCCAAATAAATGTGATGATCACAGTACACTTTGAATTAATGGGGGTGGGAGTCTGGTTAAAATGGATTTTATTTAGCCAAGAAGTGTGTTAAAATGATAGTTGGAAATGTTGACAGTTTAGGGGAAAAATATTCAGTTCTTTAAAAATCATAAGAAGAGCAAAGCTAGATGTTGACATTGCTATTTTAGGCTGTGTGTTTTCCATATGCTTCTTGCTTTCCCTGTCACAGGTGGTGGCAGCAATATTGGTGTGATTGAGGTTATGCTGGCACCACTCGCACACAGGCGCACAATGGTGTTAGCTGGGCAGAAAGAGTGGCATCTCTGGCTACCGGGCTGGGGGCGACCTTTACCATAGGATGAAGTAACCTTGCATTCGGCTGCAAGGTGTACTGTACGTACACAGGTGCTGGTCGATGTCCACTTTCTGCTTTTCTTTCTTTCTTTTTTTCTTTTTAAAAATAATTAAAAATAATTCCCCCCCGCAGTGAAACCAACTGACTCCTCCGATGTAATTGATCTTCCAGTCTGGTGGAATTGGGAGTCTTAACATGTGAAACCAATTTAGTGTAATGTAATTGGCTTTCAAATGGTTTCTCTGTGCTATTTTTTGGAATTCATTGTGATACTAGAGATACCTTAAGTCTTTGATCCAACTGAAAGTTTGTATTTATTTTCTTTGGAAATAATATATTGTGTCTGTGCAGAAAAAAAGTAGCAAAAAGGATTGCTTTACTCCAAGAGGAGGAGAGTTTATCTTATTAGGATTGTTACAAACCTCTAAGCTGATGTTTAATATAACAGACTGAAGTAAACATTAGAATCCTGTTTAGAGCTATTCTGCACAGTCTAACTACACTGATCTTTAGAATCTAAGACTATGTGTGAACCTAGTACTAAAGTAACTTAAATGTTTTACACTTAAAAT
Organism: Kobus ellipsiprymnus; assembly: GCA_006410655.1. Lineage (NCBI taxonomy): Eukaryota > Metazoa > Chordata > Mammalia > Artiodactyla > Bovidae > Kobus > Kobus ellipsiprymnus. Next base: position 479,203 of record SJYR01001017.1, read on the forward strand.
GACTAATGATTGTGGTTGGTTTGGGAAAAATAAGATTGGCAAATCTTGATTCACAAAAATGTTAATTGTGTTATTTTTGTAAATTAGCATTTTCATTTTGTAATGTGGTTTAACATCCTTGTTGTTTGCCAAAGAAATTTCATTTGGCTGTGAAAAATTCTCTTTGCTTGCAGTATCTGTTTCTCTTCCTAGGCTCACGTTGGTGACCCAAGCCTATTGTAAACAAGTGATTATCTCAAAGGGAGATGCCAATGGAGTAACAATTTGTTAACCTTATATTTTCTGTCTGTATATTTTTAAAAAATTTGGTAGTTTCTGGAAATAAAAAAAAGGGGGTTTGTAGTACTTAACCCTATTTATTTTGTATATTTTAGTTAATTAGTTTTTGGAATAAATGGATTTCAGTATAATTTTGTGGTTAAGTTGCATTGCCTTTTTTGTGTTTAGGCTTATTTTTAAATTAACATTTAACAGAAACATTTGAAATAGAATTTGCATGTCTACCTTAATTAACTTAAAAAACTGATTTTAATCTGACTATGACACTGAGCATATTCTTTTAATTATTCATAATTTATAATGTTTAATTTAATATAATCTTAATTAAATTTAGCTGTTTTAGTTTAAGATATGCGATTTTGTCCCCTGCACATCTGAGTGAAGCTATAACATGTGCCTTTTCTTGCAGGTTTTCCTTTGGAATATGGATAAATACACCATGATACGAAAACTAGAAGGGCATCACCATGATGTTGTAGCTTGTGACTTTTCTCCTGATGGAGCATTGCTGGCTACGGCATCTTATGATACTCGAGTGTATATCTGGGATCCACACACTGGAGCCATTCTGATGGAATTTGGGTGGGGACAGCATGTCTTATTTCAGTCTGTAATTCTTCTCTACTGTCAGTGTAGTTTAAGAAGTTCCAGAGATGATCAGAATCATTAACATGTGACATCTAAACTTATAGTCTATTGTAATTTGAAATTTGGGTATCATTTATGCCCTTTAATAATGCATTTAAATTCTACCAATAAACTTGGCTATCTTGATACAGATCTTGTTACTTAACAGGACATGACTCTGTAGAAGTGGTAATTATATTTAGAGTTTTGTATTGGGGAACCGTAAACTTAGTCTTAGGAGTCTTAAACCACTCTAAAAGGGAGATTAGTAATTAGGTTTAACTACTTCGTTTAAAGTGGGTAGATAAACTCTGCTCCATCTCCTCAATTGTGTTCATGAAGGCCACTCGAAACTAGTCAAAGACTGATGTACAAGGTAGTTTTGTTTCTTGAGGTGACTCTCACTTGCCCTAAAAATGTCTTTTACTTCTTTGACTTCAGGCACCTGTTTCCCCCACCCACTCCAATATTTGCTGGAGGAGCAAATGACCGATGGGTACGATCTGTATCGTTCAGTCATGATGGACTGCACGTTGCAAGCCTTGCTGATGATAAGTAAGTGTATGAATTACAGCTTGACATATTTATTATTGTCTTTTAAAGATTTCCTTTCATTCTTCTACTTACTATAAAACATGCTTAAGGATGAAAAAATCTTTCTACAGTTTGAGTTTTAATGACTTTTTATCTAGACAACACTTTGGGAGATGTTGGTGTGTCTTAAAGAATATTGGCCTGAGTAGTATTTGTGTAAACTGAAGATAATGAGTGCCTTTTCCTTTGTTCTTTATTAACTAGTTCAGGCAAACTAGGTACATTTTTAATTAGCTTTATCGCTCAGCTGACAAATTTCTTTTTCCTTTTTTAAGTAGTGTCTTATAAAGGTTAAAACAAGGACATTGTCAAAGTGAAATAAATGGTAAAAACAGTCATTAGTACCTACTGAAATTGGGATTGTAAGGATGAAATGTCATGTGTCTGAAATGTGCTCCTTTTGGTAAGAATCAGAAACTAGATGCAGCCATTCCATTTTCCCATACTTTTATCAATGTGCCTGGATATGGCACTAAGCAGTTTGGGAACATCGATTTAGAAAGTGACTCATTACGATCTTTCTAGAATGTTAAGAAACATGGGGAGAGTTATTTGCCAACAATCATTGTTTTCCTTTTTGTTTGGGTAGGTTCTGACTTAGCACAGAGTGGCATTTCTTTCTGAATTTTAAAAGTTGCTTTTACCTTAAATTTCCAACTAGATAATTATTGGACAATTTATTTCCTTTCTAGAATGGTGAGGTTCTGGAGAATTGATGAGGATTATCCTGTGCAGGTTGCACCTTTGAGCAATGGTCTTTGCTGTGCCTTTTCTACTGATGGCAGTGTTTTAGCTGCTGGGTGAGTGATTTTCCTCTTAAGAAGCAATTTAAATTTAAGTTGGCTTTAGTCAAAGCAGCCTGTATGTTACTCAGTAAATTCCATAAGGGCTCTTTATAATACTATTGCAGGTCTCCTTAATCAGGTTTTAATGGGCAATTTGTGGCTCCAACTCACAGCCTTGGTGATAATTGTTTGGATTGTGGGATGATGAAATACATGGATTTGTGTGACTGAGCCTGTGATTTTTGTTTGTTTCTGTTTAGGACACATGATGGAAGTGTGTATTTTTGGGCAACTCCAAGGCAAGTCCCTAGCCTTCAACATTTATGTCGCATGTCAATCCGGAGAGTGATGCCCACCCAAGAAGTTCAGGAGCTGCCGGTTCCTTCTAAAGTTTTAGAGTTTCTCTCCTACCGTGTTTAGAGGATGCTGCCTTCCCTAGTATTAGGGACTGAACACACTTTACACAAACCTCAAGCTTTACTGACTTCAACGTTTAGGAGATTTATTTAATTTGATACATTCTTGTATTGCATTTTGATCAGTTGAGCTTTTAAAATATTATTTATAGACCTTAGAAACATTTCTGAACATATCAAATGTAAATTTTTTTCTAAAATTTAACTGTGAAAACATATATGTTCATGTATATATTTATATATAAGCTGCTATGTGTTGAATGGACCCTTTTGCTTTTCTCATTCTTAGTTTCAGCATGTATATGTTGCTTCAGTAGAGCCGCAATATATATCTTCACTGTAAAGTGGAAGTAACTTTTTATTCTGTAACACTGAGTTAGTTCGTAAATACTAACTTAAGAAAGCTGAATTGCACCGTACAAAATGTATATTTGGTTGGGGGGTGGTCAGACAACTGACTTGCAAGTAAAACACAACTGTTTAGGGAAGGATTTTGTTTTTGTTAAGAGTGGCATCTGAGAGATAGAGTTTGAATGTGACATTATTAAATTAAAAATAGGATATAACCAGGAAAAAGGCGTGTCTTTTTTTTTCCCCTAACTGTTGCTGTGGGCCTTAATTTTGGAAAGCAGCTTGCTACTTTAACTCTGTGGTATAAATAAAGTACTATAAATTTTAGTCAATTTGAAAAATCCATCTACTGTATTATTGCTTAATATTTTGTTTGTACTAAGGGACAGTTAAGACTGTGGTGGGGATTTGTTTTTTGTTTTTAATACACATATCCTATGTTTCTGCAGAGGATAATACTGGTGACTTGCCAAAGAGAAGCAATACAGTATATCTGCTTTTGCCTTCTGTTATTTATCTTACCTGCAGATATTAAGAATGTATGCATTATGTAAAATATATATTTTTGTTGAGTTTTCTAATTAAAGACTTTAAAAACTATCGCAAATGTTTCTTAAATATGTTGGAAACACCAACCGCAAGCAAATTTAACAAGAGTAATGAAGAAATTGCACAGCTATAGGGCACTCAGTTCAGTCGCTCAGTTGTGTCCAACTCTTTGTGACCCCATGGACTGCAGCACGCCAGGCTTCCTTGTCCATCACCGACTCCCAGAGCCTACTCAGACTCTTGTCCATTGAGTCGGTGATGCCATCTAACCATCTCATCGTCTGTCATCCCCTTGTCCTCCTGCCTTCAATCTTTCCCAGCATCAGGGTGTTTTCCAGTGAATCAGCTCTTTGCATCAGGTGGCCAAAGTAATGGAGTTTCAGCTTCAACCTCAGTCCTTCCAATGAACACTCAGGACTGATCTCTTTTAGGATGGACTGGCTGGATCTCCTTGTAGTCCAAGGGACTCGAGAGTCTTCTCCAACACCACAGTTCGAAAACATCAGTTCTTGAACTCTCAGCTTTCTTTATAGGCCAACTCTCACATCCATACGTGACTACTGGAAAAACCATAGCTTTGACTAGACGGACTTTTGTTGGTAAAGTAATGTCTCTTGGTTTTTAATATGCTGTCTAGGTTGGTCATAGCTTTTCTTCCAAGGAGCAAGCGTCTTTTAATTTCATGGCTGTAGTCACCATCTGCAGTGATTTGGGAGCCCCCAAAAATAGTCTTTTCTCTTTGTTTCAATTGCTTCCCCATCTATTTGCCATGAAGTGATGGGACCAGATGCCATGATCTTAGTTTCCTAGATGTTGAGTTTTAAGCCACCTTTAAGCCTCCCTTTAATAGGGCACTACTTGAGAACTAATCCTTCATGAATGCAGCCAGTTTTGTTTGGTTTGTTCTTGGAGAACCATTGTAGAAGTGTTTACTTTAAAATAATTACTGAGCAATAGAAAATTATGATCTTTTAAGGGAACTAAAGGGCTTCCCTGGTGGCTTAGACAGTAAAGAATCTACCTGCAATGGTGTGGACCCATGTTTGATCCCTGGGTCGGGAAGATCCCCCTGGAGGAGGGCATGGCTACCCACTCCAGTAACTGCCTGGAGAATTCCTTGGATAAAGGAGCCTGGCAGGCTACAGTCCATGGGGTTGCAAAGAGTCAGACATGACTGAGCAACTAACATACAGCGGTGCTAACAGGCTTATCTTTAAGCCTCTTGTGATTTTTTTTGTTTTCATTTTGCTTCATAAAACCTCTGCTTAATCAAGTAGTCAGGTACCATTACCCTTCACACCACTAAATTATTTACTTTCCAATCAGCATATCCAATTAAGTAAAAATGGCATTTTGGGACAATAAATTTTCAGAGAAAGCCAGAATTGCTTGCCATCTCATGAAAACCATAGTGCATGGAGAAAACAAGATTGGGGAATGTAAGTAGAAACACGCTTACATTTCCCATCTTTCTATCAGGAAGAGGTAATAGCAGGATGGTAATGCTTTAGGCTGAGTGACCAAAGGAAGATAGGGAAGATGTGACTGGGATACATGGGTCAGATTCTAGCTACATGATTTTAAGATGGTTACTGCTGCTTTCTTTCATGTCACTTGGAGAACTGGCAAGAGAGCCTTTAGGTTCAGATTTCATTTCCTGTTTTAAGACCCCATTAAGGGTGTATGTGGACATAGGAAAATGCCTTTCACCCTCAGTAGGCAATCTATTTTCTCACAACTTCAAATGACTCTAAAACTTGCAACTTGATCTGAGGTTGGCAAATCTTAAGTTGATGACCCTTGAAATCACCTGCCTGCTTGCTATTGAGGTAAAGTTGGATTCAACTGGTTTGTACTGCCTTCAGGCCAGCAAGACCAAAAAAGGCCGAACTGCAAATATAGCATGCTTCTGGGTTGATGGGTGCAGAGGACTTGGCTGTCAGCCAGCCCACACAGGGAGACGGAAATACAAAGCATGAGAAGTAAAATATTGGCTCACAAGCCAGAAACCATACATAAAGACAGTCCATTCTCCAGGTCAATTAAAATGAAGGTTTGTCTGCAATAAACATTTTGTCCAAGTAATTCTGACCTAAGAAAATGCATTTAACTATAGAATGCAGGAGACCCAGATTCGATTCCTGGGTCAGGAAGATCCCCTGGAGTAGGGAATGGCAACCCTCTCCAGTATTCTTGCCTGGAAAATCCCTTGGACAGAGGAGCCTGGCGGGCTACAATCCATGGGTCACGAGTTGGACACGACTTAGCCACCACCATAGAATGTTTAGATGATAAAACACAAGCAGTATGTACAGCAGAGTAACACAGGGGTTTACTATAAAGTATCAGTTACACTGGTTTTTGTTTTAAAATCCTTTCCCCGGAGAAGTGAGAGCTATTGGTAGTGAACAACAAAGTACAGTCAAGAAAAATGGTGGTCATAACCATGGCTTACGTTTGTGGTAACAAGTTTGAGAGGAATGAAGGTCAGTTTGCAGTCTCAATGTGCTCTTTCCCCTGTGAAACTTGCCTTTAGCCAAAAGCAAAATGAATAAGGTATAAAATGACCTACTTGTTTTACAGATGTTTGGGTAGCTTTGTGTAGTTGTGATATGGCATTCTTAAAGGTTTAACAGTCCAGAAATCAGGAAAAAAAAAAAAGATTGGATCAGGTTAGGATTGGAGAAGGAGAAAGATTTAATTCAATTTTTATGAACTCCAATTATTTTGCCTTTAAAAAACTACAGCCTTGTGCTTTCTTTTTTAGAGAGATGACAGAAATCAAGAACCTTTTTCCCACCAGTAATACCGCAGAGAAGTTGCTCTCCTGGTCTCAAAGTAAACCTAATTTTGTTTACCAAAATCTGTAATACAGTGATGATGCCTTTAAAAAACTGCAGCCTTGTGCTTTCTTTTTTAGAGAGATGACAGAAATCAAGAACCTTTTTCCCACCAGTAATACCGCAGAGAAGTTGCTCTCCTGGTCTCAAAGTAAACCTAATTTTGTTTACCAAAATCTGTAATACAGTGATGGTGGTGATTTTTGTTGTTTTAAATAAGGCCCAAGCACCAATGGCAATTTTTTTAAATTATTGTCCAGAAACAAAGTGTGGACTATAGAAATCAAGTGTGGGTCAGGAATAAGATGAATGACTTGCAGTGAAGAGAGATGAAGTAGCAACTCCAGTGAATTTTATGCATAAGTTTCCCAATTGTTAAATAAAAATGCAATGTTCTTACAGAAAAAGATGAATATTAAAAGATACCTGAGAAAGATACAAAATAGAACCAGGAATGAGGCTAGTATAAAATAGAAACCATAAAGACATACTTTTGTGCTGGGTGAGCACATAGGTACCCATTTCTTTGTAATCCTCAACCATCTCCCCACCTCTAAGACCCTCTAAAATGATTTCACAGGAATTACATAGGTTTCAAGTTGTCTCTTCAATGATACTAGTTGAATTTAGAAACAGGAACTGTGGGGTCAACTGTGTTGTAAGAGTCTGCAGCCCTCAATTCGAAAGTGTTCCCACCACCCCCTATTTTATGACTCAAACCTGTTTCACTCAATTTCACGACATGTCCAAACCTTGTAGATATGTGAGTTTATGTCCTAGATGGTTTCTCTTTGGTGGTCTCAGACAAGCTGCCCCAGCCCAAAGTGGTCTTGCCCCTTCCTTGAATTCGATCGTCTTAATTTCCACACCATTTGCTTGGCCTTTCAAACATGCCCTGTTGCTGGTAACTTCTCGTTAGAGCCTGGCGCCCCATTTAGAAGGCAAATGGTTCACACTTGGGAGGGCCTCTCAACTTTCTCCCACAGGGCTCGGCCCCTGGTAGGCATTTGGGTCACACTGGTACGTTGGTGCCATGGAAAGGAGAGACCAACCCCTGATCAGCAGGCATGGAAGTACCCCTGGGCTGGGGAGCTGGGATGAGAGCCATAGCGCCAGTCCATCCAGCATGTGCTGGGGGCGGGGGGGGGGGGGAGCAGTTCCCTCAGACTGGGACATGATGCTCAACACCTGTGAGGACCCAGAAGTCTAGGCTTGGCCACATCTGGCCTCAGATCAGAATGTTCATACGGTAGGTTGGCCCAGTTCCTCACCCCTCAGAAGGCCAGCTGCCCAGAGGACTTCACAGAAGTGCTGGCTGAGGCTGCATCTCAAGAAGGACTTGGGGGATTGCTAGCTTGACTGCTTAACAGCAGATAACTTAAAAAAATGCTGTAACAGTGCCTCCTCTCCATGAGTGTCGTGTTTTGCTAACATTTCCTATCTGCACAGTGTTGGGTATGTGGTAGGCAGCTTTCAGCATGTGTTACTACCATTTGTTGAGTGTTGGCCATGTGCTTGTTGCTATTCCTGGAGCTTCCCAATGACTCTGAAGTATTATTATCCTCACTTTACATCTGTGGAGGTTCAGAGAGACTAACTCAGTATAGGTCATGTAGCTAAGGAATGACATCAAGGATTTAAATTCCAGTTACTCTGTCTCCAGAGCCCTGTTTCTCTACAAAATGGGCACTAGACTTTAGGGAAGGCACTCAGTCAAACTTAGACTCCTGAGTCCCTGCCTGCACTGCCAACCCCCTGAGGTTAGTCCCAATACACTCCTTTTTTCCCTGGATCATGGAGAAGGAAAAAAAAAACCTAGAAGGAAACACTTCAAATACAATTTGGCAATTGAAACCCACGCAGACAAGAAAATGATTGTTGAGCCCTGTGCTATAACCCACAACCTGGGGAAATTACACTGGACATTGGTTAGTTCTAACTCCACACTGTTCTTCTTAGAAATTTATCTCAAACAAATCATTTTTATTGCCCATGAGGAAAATCCAACTCAGGCTGAAGCAGGAAGCCGCAAAGCAGTCATAAAAAGTGAGAAAGTCAGTTGACCTTAAAGCCACAGGCCTTAAAGATCAACCCCAGGTCAGTTTACAAATTGACACCTCCAGGGGAAACCTGAGCCCCTTGCACCAGCTGCATGGACAAGGTTAGATGTGCTTGCCTGGGACCAACTTAGAGGGAATACCAACCACCAGGACCACTGGGATGGCACTGGGCCACATGGATGAGTTATCTTGGTCAACTGATACAGATGCCATTGAAGGAGCAGGGCCAGTTCACAATCAGGGAGGGCCTGAGTCGGGAAAACAGGATCAGATCCTTCTTACCATTCATGGATTGAAAGCTATATTTTTATCCCTCAACATCTGACATCTCTGAAATTGGGATGCATTTTCAAAATCGATCTTTAAATTTTTTTAAGTGGTACACGCTGATGGTACAGTGGCATCTAGGATTTGGCAAAATATAAGTCAGTGTTATTTACATGCAAGTTATAGGTGATAATGTCAGGAGTAGAGGACACTAGAAACAGGTGGTAAACAAAGTGAGACTCCATGAGGCAAGTGAAGGGGGATCCATTAGCCCTTCCTGAAAAACGGCTTGAAAATGAAATCCATCCAACAAAAAATCTATTAAAATCACAAAATAGCTATAGACATTTACTATGATCCAGGCACTGTCCTAAGTGCTTAACCTATATAACCTAATCCTTGCAACAACCCAATGAAGAGGATATTCTTACCCCCATTTTATAAGTGAGGAAACAGGCACAGATGGGGATAATTAACTGTCCAAAAAGCTACCTGATTTAAAATGGTGTGTCAGGTTTCAAACCCTTGAAGGCTTTCTGACTCCAAGCCCCAGAAAAAAAACACAACACTCAATGTGCAAATTGAGCATGAAGTTTAACTTCGAGCTTCCTGTCAGAGCAAAATAGGATCTAAAAGTAAGTAAATCCTCAAAAAACATGAATCTACACATGTACTTTAAAAGTAATGTCTTCACACCATCATTGTTTTCAAAGATTCTCATAATTTATTTAAGCCAAGCTGTATGGAAAAGTACAAAGATGACAAAAACTGCATATTATTCCTTCTCTCAGAAATGACACAGAAGATCCCATGCCTGATATCTCATTTTGTGATTGAGGGGAGGGAGGGCAAGGGTAGATAGAGATGTGGAACATCCATCTGGAACTTTTCTGTAGAAAGTGGGTCTCTTTGACCTGTTATCTAGACACTAATTACTGAAAGGCCACTGACACACCCTCAGTCAGACAAGGCCAAAACAGAATTTGATGATACACCTGTAAGATCATAAGCTTCAGAATCAAGAAATAACTTGGTTTAAAATCTTTGCTCTAACTTCTTCATAGTTGTGTGATCTTGGGCAAGTCTTCTGACCTTTCTGAACTTCCTCCTACTCACTTGTGAAATTACACATCATCCTCGTACCTAACGCCCAGGGTTATCAGGATTAACATGAAAGCAAGCTCCCAAAGGATACTGAGGCCTAGCCTAAAATAGGAAGCTGTCATTATGCCTAGAAATCTGCAGTGGTAAAGAATCCACCTGCCAGTGCAGGAGACGCAGGTTCAATCCCTGGAGGAGGAAATGGCAACCTACTCCAGCATTCTTGCCTAAGAAATTCCATGGACAGGAGAGCCTAGTAGGGTTGCAGAGTCAGACGCAACTGAGCATGCTCGCGAGCTTTATGCTTAAAAGAGTCCATAGCAGGAAGGACCATGGGTGTTTTTGATTATCCTCTTCCCCAAGGCAAACCTGAGGCAAATTGGAGAATTTTTCTTTTTTTAGTGTGTTGAGCCATTGTTTTTAGCATTTTTTTTCTCTTAAAGAAATGCCAAAGGCCTTAAAACAGCCACGCCCTATGCAGGGCCTCATGTGAACAGTCAGATGGTCAGGATGGGCTGGGACAAGAGTCTGGGAAGCAGAACTTGGCTGCCTGCTCCCAAGACACAAGCCCTAGAGCCCAGGAAGGAGCCTCCTTCCTCTGGAGGGAAGGCAGAGTCTGGGGGTTGGCAGAGGGAGGGCAGTGGGGAGGCTGAAGCCCCAGGCAGCAGAGGGTTTTGCTGGAACCAGCCAATCAGGCTGTAGGTACAGACTGTCTGAGGATACTGTTTAGCTGCCTGTGGGTGTGAACTGGTCAGGGCACAGAGTCGTCCTCTCTGGCCTGATTCCTGCCTCTGCCCAGGCAGTAGCTGTCCTACCCTGCCTTCCTTAGCATCCTGCGCCTCCCTCTATTCCTACACCTGTTATTCATGCACTCATTCATTATTTCCTTCCTTCCTTCATGCATTCATTTACTCACTCAGCATATCTCGAGCACTTGCCATATTCCAGACCCTGATGGTACAGGGAATACCAAGACGGTTCCTGACCTCCGAGAATCCCAGTGTTGAACGCAGATGAAAACAAACCTGCAAAAGTAAACAGCAAAGGGAGAGAAAAAACAACCTCATAATTGCTATAATTGGTCACAGGCTGGATCATTATTCATGGCCTTATTTGCTGAGTTTATCACAGGAAGCGTTAGGTAGTTAGAATAGGAAAAAGGAATCCAAAATAGCAGTGGCTAAAAGACAAAGAAAGGAAAAAGCCTGTGAAAATAAAACAAAGGAAGGTCCGAGGACTGGAGTGAGAACCTCAGGTGTAACAAACAGCCCTCCTGTCTAGTCCAGTTTACATAGGGCAGGCTCAGGGGGAGGAGAAAAAACAGATAAAAAGAGGAGCCAAAATTGAGCATCTCACCTCTTTTGGGTCGTCCTGCCCTCATGCCTCGAGGATGTATTTTCTTTTGCTTGCCAAATAAAACTGAGCTGTAATAGAGCTAAAACACTGGTTGCTCCGCCATATCAAATTTTTGCTGTGGTGAGAAAGAACCAAAGAGATTACACACTTCCCCGACAGAAACAACAGAAGGAGTTGGCTGACACCCAAACTACCAGGGTGAGCATCCCGACTCTTTACTAACTGTGGGACCTTGGGAGGAACTGAGCTTCTCTGTGCCTCTGTTTGCCTCTGTAACTAATAATAGTTACAGAGAAGATCAGTAATTACTATTATGGGGATGATAGTAGTTAAATCCTCATAGGGTTGTCATGAGGATTAAAGGACTTAAGACTGGGTCTGATATATAACACAGTGGAAGTGTTGAATCGGTTTTCTTTAAGATGCTGCAAGTTCTTCATATAATGATGGGGTTCTACACTCACCCCACCCAAGCGCACAGCAAGTGTGCCCCATGGTCCTCATCAGAAAATGGATGGTGGCTCATTGGTAAGGAATCTCCCTGCCAGTGCAGGAGACACAGGTTTGATCCCTGATCCAGTAAGATCCCACATGCCTCGGGGCAACTAAGCCCCTGCGCCACAACTACTGAGCCCATGCACTGAAACTGCTGAAGCCTGCATGCCTGGAGTCTGTGCCCTGCAATAAGAAAAGCCACCACAGTGAGAACCTCGTGCACCACAACTAGAGAGTAGCCCCCACTCGCCACAACTAGAGAAAGCTGGTGTATAGCAACGAAGACCCAGCACGGCCAAAAACAAATAAATAATTTTAAAAAGATTAAAAAAGAGAAGAAAATGGATGAACTATGTTGGCCCTAAGAGTTACTTGTGGAGTTTCCCTGCCAGGCCCCTTCCCTGGACATTCTGAGTTGGAACCACAACCCAGGGGTCGATGAAAAATATGTTGCCTGCCATATTAGTGAACAAAGGATGCTGCAGCCACCAAGCCATCACATGACAGCCAACCGGACAGGGACCCCAGAGGAAACTCAGGATGGAAACCCATAGAACAGGATAGGAACTCAGGATAGGTGCCTGCCAACCCAGCCGCCAGCTGCTTCCGTCTCCCTCGGTGCTGCAGCCTGAGACTCAGGAAGAGAGAGCACTGGATACTGGGCCCAGAGAGCTAAGGTGCTAGCAAAGGGATGATTTCTGTGGCTCTCGCATCTTCCCATACATAGGAAAGTTCTAAACTCCTTACCTTGAGTTTTCTTCGAAGCGAAGGGAAGGGAAGTCGCTCAGTTGTGTCCGACTCTTTGTGACCCCGTGGACTGCAGCCTGCTAGGCTGCTCCATCCATGAGGTTCTCCTGGCAAGAATACTGGGGTTTCCCTGGTGGTCCAGTGGTTAAGAGTCCACCTACCAGGAAACACAGATTTGGTTCCTGGTCTGGGAAGATTCCACGTGCTGTGGGGCAACTACGCCCACTCACCAGGACTAGTGAAGCCTGGGCACCTAGACCCCATGCTCCATAACAAGAGAAGCACCGTACCGAGAGGCCTGCCCACCGCAAGGCAAAGTAGTCCCTGCTGGCCGCAACTAGAGAAAAGCCTGTGCTTAGCAGTGAAGAGTCTGTGCACCACATCAAAAAGACCCCATGCAGGGAAAAAAAAAAGTGATTTTTTTTTTTTTAAGTGCTGGGTACCTGGTTTTTGTTGCAAAAGCTCCTGTATATTCTGGCTTCTTCTTTACCTCTTCAGAGCGTTCCCTCAGCACCATCTGAGAGTTCTGTCTCCTGGGCTTGAAGTCCTCAGAATGCCCACCAAATAAGACAGAATTTTCAGCTTTTAAGAAGCTTCCCCAGTGGCTCATTGGTAAAGAATCTGCCTGCAATGCAGGAGCCACAGGAGATGTGGGTTTGAGCCCTGGGTTGGGAAGAACACCTGGAGGAGGGCAGGGCAACCCATTCCAGTGTTCTTGCCTGAGAATCCCATGCACAGAGGAGCCTGGTGGGCTACAGTCCATAAGGTTGCAAAGAGACGGACATGACTTGCCAGGGTCCAGCCCCGGTGGATCCAGGGAATTCGAAGGTGGGGACGGCGTCGGCATCTTTGGAAAAATACATATTTAATCACAGATATATAGAGAGATTAGAAACGGATAGTGTAGTAGGAAAATTAGTGGAGAAAAAGAGGCTGAATAACTTGGTTTACATGGAATAGCATCCATGCTCCAGATGGGAATTCAGCCAGAAAAACGGGAGCAAGAAAGAAACGACATGGGGGAATCAGTCTTTCCGGAAACTGATCCGATTTCTTTATTTTTGGGTTTGCTTATATATCTTTTGTTACACATAGGGATGAATACAGAGTCACGTGGGGGTCAGCAGTCCTGACCTTTATCAAAATCAGGTGCTTCACATAAATGTAAAAAAAAAGGTCTTAGGGATTTTACATCATCTTCTGGCCATGAGACCTGCTGACATTTTATGATCCTTTCTTTCTGATAACCAAAAAAACTTATTTCTTCCAAGGGTGTTTTTTCTTAAACCAGGCACCACCCTCCAAATAAAGTTACATTCCTATAGGGTGAGGGTGTAGTGAGTTACAATCAAGAAAGGAATTTATTTAACCCAAGGTTAACATGATTAATCTTAAAGGTTAATACTTATTTCTCCTATATGCTTAAAGGTTAATACTTATTTCTCCTATATGCTAGTTATATTCATTATAAGGGCAGGGAACATGGAGATTTAGCAGCAAACATCAACCCAACAAGTGAAAATCCCTTCACCAATGTTCCCCTTAAGATCTATTTAGTCTTAAGATAGTGATAAAGTTACATTTTTACATAGCAAGGACACAGTGATTCATAACAAAGTACAGTGATCTATTACAAAAGAGAAAATTCATTAACTCAAAAAGTCTAGTATTGCTGACCTTAAAAACTACTATATTTCTTTTTCTATATTCCAAATACATTGATTAATATATTCCCAGGTGCCTAAGGATATGGAGGCCTGGCGGCAATCATTGACTCGACAATGAGAAAAGCCCTATGCTAATTAAGACTTTAAAATACTCCAAAACTCTCTGTGCTGTTTATGGTTGAGAGGTAGTAAACAATCCTGTGTGTAGTGGCAGGAGTATGGATAATCCTGTCACACAAGCTAGTCTGTCAGCAGAGAGGTTTGACCTAAGACACCCTTGTCACACCCAGGACAGGGAATTAGCAGCAATTATTGACACAACAAATGAAAAACCCTTCACCAATATAATTCCTAACCAACCCACTATACTACTAATTTCCAACTCCCCAAAAGAATTTGCATTTAGGAAGTCTAAAACATCTCGTGCCTCCCAGGTTGGGAGGCTGTAAACAATCACATGTGGCCTGACGAACCTATACAGGTGAGCTAGATAACCTTCAGAGGAGTCCGTAAGCTGAAACACTCTTTTGTCACACCCAGGAATTTTTATTGCCTTAAAGCTGCACGTTAACTCCTTCTCCAAGAGAAATGGTTATGGGGGAGAGCCCCCTGTAAAGTCAGAGGTGTAGGTGAGAGCATAAAACAGACTCTGGTTTTGGGGTAGATGCTCGAGAACAGGGGGTTTCCTGAGGCTCGATCACGCCTTTGCATATGCCCAGCCTCCTTCCTCATGACCTTTGCCATGGGCGGAGTTCCTCATGCTGGCTCCCGGCATTGACTAAAGTGACTTAGCATACACGACGTCAGCTTTTAGCTTGTGCATCTTTTTTCAGTCAACATAGGCCACACAGAAGTATGTTCCCAGTTGAAAAACCATTGATTTGTTCAACCCCCTTAATCTGACTGAAAACAACTCAATCAAGACAAGGTGAAGTTGGCAGCAAAGCCCAAACAGGAAAGTGAGGAGCTGTTTCCTTTCACTCCCTTTGCTGGAACCATGACCCAGTGGTCCTCACAGCAAATGGGATCCTAAAAATTGTGGAGCTTTGGGGGAGAGTGCTAGAAGCATGGAGGATTCTGGGAAACCACAGAGGATTCTGGGAAATCAGAAAGGATGCTGGGAAATCAGGGAGGATGCTGGGAAACCACCTGAGGACAGAGGTGGTTCTCTCCTTCTATCCTTCCCATGGCCTCTCTACGTGGCTGCCTCTCTCAGTTCAGAGCACACTCTTTGGCCCTCTTCTGCAGTGCACACCTCTCTAGGCTCTTAGGAAGCAGAAGTGCCTGCTTGTAGACAGAAGAAGGCTCAATTCAGCAGCCTTTCAGTGGTTGAAGGATGGAAGGGAGATATCAAGGGGTTGGAGAGTCTTTGATGGTACAGACTTTCCTTGACTTACAATGAAGTTACCTCACGATATCATAAATTGAAAATACCCTAAGTACAAACTACATTTAATGAACCTAATCTATCAATACCACGGCTGATCCTAGTGCACCTTGAAAGGAAAGTGAAAGTGTTAGTCGATCAGTCATGTCTGACTCTTTGTGACCCCATGGACTATAGCCCACCACACTCCTCTGTCCATGGGATTCTCCAGGCAAGCATACTGGAGTGGGTCACCATACCCTTCTCCAAGGGATCTTTCTGACCCAGGGCTTGAACCCAGGTCTCTTGCATTGCAGGCAGATTCTTTATTGTCTGAGCCACCACAGTAGTGCTCCTTAAACATACTGTAAACACATTAGCCTACAGGTAACATACAGCCTGTTTTATAATAAAGTGTTGAATATCTCATGTAATTTATTGAGAACTATACTGAAAGTGAACTGCTCGTCCAGGTCCAGAAGAGTTCTAAGTGTATCTGTTGTTTATCTTTGTGATCCTGTGGCTAACCAGGGCTCTGGCTGCAAATACCCTAAGTACAAACTACATTTAATGAACCTAATCTATCAATACCACGGCTGATCCTAGTGCACCTTGAAAGGAAAGTGAAAGTGTTAGTCGATCAGTCATGTCTGACTCTTTGTGACCCCATGGACTATAGCCCACCACACTCCTCTGTCCATGGGATTCTCCAGGCAAGCATACTGGAGTGGGTCACCATACCCTTCTCCAAGGGATCTTTCTGACCCAGGGCTTGAACCCAGGTCTCTTGCATTGCAGGCAGATTCTTTATTGTCTGAGCCACCACAGTAGTGCTCCTTAAACATACTGTAAACACATTAGCCTACAGGTAACATACAGCCTGTTTTATAATAAAGTGTTGAATATCTCATGTAATTTATTGAGAACTATACTGAAAGTGAACTGCTCGTCCAGGTCCAGAAGAGTTCTAAGTGTATCTGTTGTTTATCTTTGTGATCCTGTGGCTAACCAGGGCTCTGGCTGCCCTGCCCGACATCACAAGAGAGTATCAGACATATGGCTAGCCTGGGAAAGGTAAAAATTCCAAGTATGGTTTCTACTGAATTTGTATTGCTTTCACCTCATCATAACATCAAAAACTCCTACATGGAACCATATAAGCCAGAGACTGTATTTGTGGGCATGGCTGGAGACCTTGACCAGGAGGGGAGGCAGGGCCAGTAGCCTGTTCATCTCTCAATCCAATTGTTTGATTCAGGAAGAATCAGACATTTTAAAGAAGGTTCTAGATGCAATGCTAAGTTTGAAGCATGAGTCAGCATTCACCAGGTTGGGTGAGAGGGGTGGTAAATGTGTAGAAGTGTGAAGCAGCTTCTAGGCATTTTAGGGAATGTGAAGTAGTCAAAGTCCA
>SJYR01001017.1:500739-511831 GCA_006410655.1 Kobus ellipsiprymnus
GGTGGGAGATGGGAGGGGATTCGTGTTTGGGAACGCATGTACACTCGTGGTGAATTAATGTCAATGTTTGGCAAAACCAATACAGTAATGTAAAGTAAACTAAAGTTAAAATAAAAATTAAAATAAAATAAAATAAAAATAAATTCAACTTGAATTGGAAAAAAAAATCAAGACAAGAAAAAACATGCTCTTTAATCTGACAAACTTTCTGGTAGGGCCAGATGGTCACTGTCACAGCTACTTAACTCTGCCATGGTGCAACTGAAGCAGCCATAAACCATACTTTAAGGAATGGTTAGTTATATCCCAACACATTTTTATTTACAAAAACAGGGAGCTGGTCAGATTTGGCCTGCCACTAGTTTGACACTTCCTGCTCTAGAGAAAGAGGGGGGGTCCCAAAACAGCATTGTCAACATTCCCTGAGAACCTCCAAGAAAAATCATCAAACTCCAGCCTTTACCTGCAAAATCAGCATTTTGGGGTGGGTTCTAGGAACCTGTGATGCACATGCCTTCTGCTGTCTGAATAGCTTGTTGAAACCTAGATTCCTAGGCTAACTAATGGAGATTCTGATTCATCAAGTCTGGGATGGGACTGAAAATTGCATTTCTAACAACCCCAGGCAACTGTGGTTCTCAAACCACAATTTGAACAGTACATTCCAGGGAGCACTAAGCTTGTGTCATGTGTCTCCTTGTGCTAAATAAGTCTAATATCATGTTTTATTTCTAACTGAATATAATCTCATTCATGCAACCATTATTTCCTACAAAGATAAATACATATAAATGAATACAGGTATAGGAGCATGTTTGTTGAGAAACTGACATATACAAGTGCATGTGTTAAGACTACTATGCTGAATAGCAAAGACATCAACTTGTATTATTACTACAGAAGTTGGAGTAAAACAATTCAGTTTAGAGGACAGATATTGGATATTATGAAGCTGAGAAAGTGCAAATCCCGAGCAATCAAGGAATTTAAACACTAGTAAAAAGGTAAAAAATTCTACTGACTTTTTTTTTCTACAAAATATATGTGATCACATTCAAGCTGGCACCCAAGTGACATGAACAGTAGTTAACAAGCTAGATAAAGGACTTCAAACAGAAGGAGGACCACTCAAAAAGTTGAGAGTCAAAATTAAGTAGTAAACATTAAGAGCACTGAAATATTTCAGTAGAGTCTGGGCATAGATACCAACATGGGAGTGGAAAACATAGGATTTAAGTTGCAATATCCTCATATTTTGAGGTCTTGAGCATTTTGAATTTGGGGACAATGGTGACCCTCAAATTGAAATCCTGTGAGGCTGTTATTAGGGAAGTCAAAGTCACTTGATAAGATCTGCATTATACAGTGATCTTGCTGGATGTGGAAAATTAATGGGAGGATACAAGATTCCTTTGGAACATAAGATTACATGAATCAAAATTGTACGAACAATAGATGCTGAAGAAGGTGTGCAGAAAAGGGAGCATCTCTGGTAGTGGGAATGTAAATTGATGTAATCATTTTGTAGAACAGTATGGAGATTCTTTAAAAAACTATAAATAGAGCTACCCTATGATTCAGCAATCCTACTCCTGGGTATATAGGCAGCATACACGCACACCAGCGTTCACTGCAGCACTATTTACAATAGCCAAGACATGGAAACAGCCTAAATGTCCACTTACAGATGAATGGATGAAAAAGAGATGGTACATATTTCTCAGTCATAAAAAGAATGAAATGATGCCATTTTCAGCAATATTGTATGAACTTGGAAATTATCATATGTGAAGTAAGTCAGAGAAAGGCAAATATGATATTGCTTGTGTGCAGAACCTTAAAAAATATAATACAAATAAGCTTATTTACAAAACAGAAACAGATTCACAGACTAGAGGGTGAACTTATGTTACTGGGGTGTGGGGAGAGATAGATCGAGAGTGAAAAAAAAAATTGCAGAAGAGGAGAAAGAGAGAAACTGATGATTTGGGTACACAAGATTAAGTACATATAATTGCCAGTGGGACAGCATACTGTATGCATGGTATATCATGAGGCAACATGAAGGATGCCATTCGGATTTCCAGCTTCTAATGATTCCAAATCCAACTCAAAGTTACCTCCTAGGTGTGTCTTTCCCTGACCATACTATTTGCTTATATCTATCAAACTCAACATCCAATATGGTAGTCCATCTTACATCTTCATAATGCTTGGTTCAAAATGAAATAACTATTTATATGCATTTATCACTTTTTTTTTCTTTTCCTCCACCATCTAAATTTATGAAAGCTGAGAAATATTCCCTTTAGCTGAACACTGTAGCATAATACCTAGAGAATTAAATATCAGGTCAAAATGAATGTGATGAATAAGGGATGAATAAGTAATGTCACTTAGACAACTGGATGAATGGTGGTATAAATGACTGAAGCAATTATTGTGAAATAAATTTTGTTTTGTGGGATGGAGTCATGATGAATTAGAATTGCTTGGGGACTTCAGAAAGATATATCTGGTGGGCAGTTAAACACCCTGATATTGTAGATCTTACAGTCATCACTGGAAGATGAAATCTTTAATGAAAAGTATATGAAAGGAGAAAAAAGACCAAAGATCTTACCCAAATAAAAACTGACACAAAATAAAGAAAGAAGAAACATATGAAAGGATTGAAAAAGGAATTGCTAAAGAAATAAAATAAAATCTAATGAATAATGCAATTAAAATTGACTTACAAACTTTTTCCCATAAAAATAAATGGCTAAGAAAAGTGAAATTATTGATATATGAAAAATGAGAATTGATTGTGTTTGTATCCTTGGTAATTAACTTCATGATTGAAGATAGATAAAATTAATGTCATCATTTTACAGGTGAGGAAAGTTGGAATCAATGTGACCGAAAGATCTAATTTTCACATATAGTAAGATGTGGAGCCAGAGTTGAATTTGTGTCTAAAGAGTTGTTTGTTTCACAATCTAGGAACAGATTTAAACTTGTCAAACAAAGTTTTGTTATCTTTGCTGTTTTCTGTTGGTCAGTCTCTAAGTCATCTCCGACTCTTTGTGACCCCATGGACTGCAGCATACCAGGCTTTCCTGTCCTTCTCCATTTTCTGGAGTTTGTTTAAATGACTCAGATGACCATTATATCTACTACTGTGGGCAGGAATCCCTTAGAAGAAATGGAGTACTTAACTATCATGGTCAACAAAAGAGTCCAAAATGCAGTACTTGGATGCAATCTCAAAAACGACAGAATGATCTCTGTTCATTTCCAAGGCAAACCATTCAATGTCACAGTAATCCAAGTCTATGCCCCAACCAGTAATGCTGAAGAAGCTGAAGTTGAACAGTTCTATGAAGACCTACAAGACCTTTAGAACTAACACCCAAAAAAGATGTCCTTTTCATTATAGGGGACTGGAATGCAAAAGTAGGATGTCAAGAAAGGCAAATTAGGCCTTGGAACACAGAATGAAGCAGAGCAAAGGCTAATAGAGTTTTGCCAAGAGAACGCACTGGTCATAGCAAACACGGTGATGTCATTCAACCATCTCATCTTCTGATTGAGATCATATAAAATGTCTCCTGACTTTAAGGGCTAACATCATGAAATAAATGAATAGATTTAGTAATGCTGTGCCATTCCTTTATTTCTGAAATATATTTTATCAAGTATCTGTGGCGGAAACTAATGTGTCCCCTAGTCCTATTAAGTAGTGTTTGCAAACTATTGCCAGGCAGTCAAATCCAGTCTTACCACCTGTTTGTATAGCTCTTGCATTCTAAGTTCTTAAAAACAATGAAAAAATGAATAATACTTTGTAATATGACACATATCAATTAAAATTTCATTGCTTATAAACTAAATCATCCTGAAACACAGAAGCTCTCATTCATTTGCATGTTTTTGTGTGTGTGTGTGTGATTGCTTTTGTGCTTTGTTGTTCATTGGCTAAGTTGTGTATGACTCTGCAACCCTATAGACTGCAGCACGCCAGGCTTCCCAGGCCTCATTATCTGCCTCGGTTTGCTCCAACTCATGTCCATTGAATCAGTGATGCCATCCAAACATCTCATCCTCTATCACCCACTTCTCCTCTTGCTCTCAATCTTTCCCAGCATCAGGGTCTTTTCCAGTGAGTCAGCTCTTTACATCAGGTGGCCAAAATTTTGGAGCTTCAGCTTCAGCATCAGTCCTTTCAATGAATATTCAGGGTTGATTTCCTTTAGGTTTGACTGGCTTGATCTTGTTTTCCAAGGAGACAAATCTCTCGAGTTTTCTGCAGCACCTCAATTTGAAAGCATCAGTTTTACAGTGCTCAGTCTTCTTTATGGTTGAACTCTCACATCCATATATGACTACCGAAAAAGCCATAGCTCTGACTACACAAATCTTTGTTGTCAAAGTGATGTCTCTGATTTTTAACACACTGTCTAGGTTTCTCATAGCTTTTCTTCCAAGGACCAAGTGTCTTTTAATATCATGACTTTAGTCACTGTCCTCATCGATTTTCAAGGTGAAGAATATGAAATTTGATACTGTTTTCACTTTTCCCCCATTTTGTTTGCTATGACATAATAAGGCCAGATTCCATGATCATAGTTTTTTGAATGTTGAGTTTCAAGTTGGCTTTTTCACTCTCCTCTTTCACCTTTGTCAGGAGGCTTGTTAGTTCCTCTTCATTCCCTGCCATTAAAGGGGTATCATCTGCATATCTGAGGTCAATATTTCTCCTGGCATTCTTGATTCCAGCTTGTGAGTCATGCAGCCCAACATTTCATATGACATGCTCTGCATATAAGTTAAACAAGCAGAATGACAATATGCAGCCTTAACATATTACTTTCCAAATTTTGAACCAGTCCATTGTTCCATGTCCTGTTCTAACTGTCGCTTCTTGTCTTGCATACAGGTTTCTCAGGAGGCAAGTAATGTGTTTTAATGTAGTTAATGAAGGAGAAGTAGATGTTTTCTTGGAATTCTCTTGCCTTTTCTATGATCCAGCATATTTTGGAAATTTGATCTCTGGTTCCTCTGCCTTCTCTAAATCCAGCTTGTGCAACTGAAAGTTCTCAGTTCATGTACCGATGAAGCCCAGCTTGAAGGATTTTGAGAAAAGCCTTGCTAGCATGTGAAATGGACACAATTGTACAGTAATTCTAACATTCATTGACATTGTCTTTCCTTGGGATTAAATGAAAACTGACATTTTCAATGTCTGTGGCCATTGCTGAGTTTTCCAAATTCGCTGGCATAATGAGTGTAGCATTTTAACGCATCATCTTTAAGGATTTGAAATAGCTCAGCTGGAGTTCCACCACCTCTACTAGCTTTGTTCATAGTAATGTTTCCTAAAGCCCACTTGACTTCACACTCCAGGCTGTCTAGCTTTAGGTGAGTAACCATACCATTGTGGTTATCTGGATCATTAAGAGCTTTTTTGAACTGTTCTTCTGTGTATTCTTGCTACCTCTTCTTAATGCCTTCTGCATCTGATAGGTCCTTGTTGTTTTGGTCCTTTATTGTGCATGTCTTTGCATGAAACATTCCCTTGGTATCCCCAATTTTCTTAAAGAGATCTCTATTTTTCTCATTCTATCATTTTCCTCTATTTCTTTGCATTGATCACCGAGGAAGGTTTTCTTATCTCCCCTTGCTATTCTCTGGAATTTTGCATTCAGGCAGGTGTATCTTTTCATTTCCTTTGTCTTTTGCTTCTCTTCTTTTCTTAGGTAGTTGTAAGGCCTCCTCAGACAATCACTTTGCCTTTTTGCATTTCTTTCTCTTTAGGATGGTTTTGATCACCACCTCCTGTACAATGTTATGCACATCCATCCTTATTTCTTTAGACACTCTGTCTACCAGATCTACTCCCTCGAGTCTACTCATCACCTCCACTGTATAATCTTAAGGGATTTGATTTAGGTCCTACCTGAATGCTTCCCTAGTGGCTTAGATGGTATAGAATCTGTCTGCAATGCAGGAGCCCCGAGTTTGATCCCTGGGTCAGGAAGATCCCTTGGAGAAGGGAATGGCAACCCACTCCAGTATTCTTGCCTGAAGAATTCCATGGACAGAGGAGCCGGGCGGGCTATAGTCCATGGGGTTACAAAGAGTCAGACATGACAGTGACTAACACTAGCTGGATTGCCTAGTAGTTTTCCATATTTTCTTCAGTTTGAGCCTGAATTTTTCATTAAGCAGCTGATGATCTGAGACACAATCAGTTCCAGGTCTTGCTTTTGTGCTACCACAGCACAATTGAGTAGTTTTGACAGAGTTCAACTGGTCTCCAACACTTCAAATATTTATTCTCAGTGCTTTTACATGTAATGTTTGCTTATCCTTGACCTCGAGTAATAGAAAATTTAGATTCATGTTTGTTCAGCTAAGGAATAAATTTCCTAGGCTCCTGTGAGTCAAATGTGGCTCATGACAGGTCCACTGATATAGAAGCAGACATAACATATGTAACTTTCAGTCCACTTCATAGAAGGAAAAAAAAAAAAAAGAAGATGCTCTCCTACCCTTCTCCTCACTGGCGGCACTGCAACCAAATGTGGGTCCTGGCTGTTCATCACTCAAAAAATATTAAAGAGGGCAGGTTGGTGGAAAAGAAAGTTTGCTTTATTTTGGATGCTGATAGCCAGAGGGTGGGTAGACGCCTTTCTAAAGCTGACTCCCCTTCCCCTCACAACTCACAATCAGTGAGCATGAGCTTTCATAGGCTGAGGGAGAGGCTACATGTAGAAACAGTATAGCCAGCTCTGATAGTTTCTTGAAATTGGTTGTGTTCTGATCAGTTATGTTTTGATCAGTCATCTTGATTGCTTTAAATACAAATAATCTTCAGTTCAAGAGTCAGTTTGTTTCCATTTCTTGAGACCAGTGCTTGGATCTGTGGCGGATAACGTCTTGGTGGCTGTCTGGTCATCATGTGGTTAACTTCTTCCACCTGGTGGGGATTTCAGTATCTGTAAGACAACTCACAAGATATGGCTCAGAATACTATCCTTAAGCCCTTAAGAAGGAGCTAAAAGTGCTTGACTCTTTTTACTGACAAAACTATTATTATTTGGTCTCCTTTGACAGTTTTCCTTTGTTTCTGCATTTTCTCACTTCTCTGATTAATCTTATCAACTGGTTAAAGTTTTTCCACAAACAAAAGGCAGACTTGCAGACTTGAAGGCTTGGAGAAGAATAATAGCTGTTGATGTCATTGTTTAGTCACTAAGTCTGCCTCTTTGGGACCCCATGGATTACAGAACACCAGGCTTCCCTGTCCTTCATTGTCTCCTGGAGTTTGCTCAAGGTCAAATCCATTGAGTCTGTGATGCTGTTAACTCTCTCATTTTCTCTTCTGCCTCCTTCTCTCTTTCTCCCCCTTCCTGGCAAAAGGATTTTTGCCATTGAGTCAGCTCTTAACATCAGATGGCCAAAGTATTAGAGCTATAGAGTCTCGCTCCATCTCAGTATGACTTTTACATAATAATAAAACTTTTACTTTGTTTCAGCCATTGTTATTTGTCCTTGATTATAGTAGCCAAAACCATATCTTGATCAATACAGTGGCCATACATTCATATTTTTTTATATATCATAATACCTGTGGTCTAAATTGTGAGGATTTTGGATTAGATTTTATCAAACAACAATTTATTTATAGAACATTTGCAACAAAGGATTGGGTTACTTCTATATAAGAAGTGCATGTTCATGAAAATATGTGTTTAAGGAACATAAAAAATAATTCACAAGGAAGAAGTATTTTTAATAAAAAAAAAAGGCTACTTTATCTAGTAATCCATACTTTAAAATTAAAGTAACGGTAAGATTTAAGTTTGCCCATAAACACTTTCTGATGTTTTCTTCACTCTGGAGAGTATCAATTCATGCTCTTGGTTTCTCTCTGCCCTTTTGTTCATCCTCCTACCTTAGAGGTTGATTTAGTTGTCTGGTTGTTACTGAGTCCATTTGCTACACAACAGGTCAAGAAACCGAGAAGTGAAATGTTGGGGCAAGGAATAGTGAGGTGTTTTTTTTTTTTTTTTTAAACACCAGACTGTAAAGATGACAAACTAGTCTCAAAGAACCATCTTGCTTAATTATGAATGTTAATTTCTTTCAAGAAACTAAGAGGGGAAGGTGAGGGGATAAAGTAAAAAAAGAAAAAAGAAAGCTATAAATTGTGACAAATATTTTCTGGTTCCCTCCAGACAGCAGAGGGGATGTATTCATTTCTTCTTTCCTACAGCCATTTACAGGTAGGCCTGGTCAAGATGTTTCCTTTGAGCATAAACAAAGGCATTTTAAGTTAACACTCAGACATGGGAGGCAAGGTTCCTGGAGATGCACATTTTGTTTGTTTGTTTTCAATTCTGCTTATTTTTTAAAGTCTCTCCTGAAAATATAATGAATGTGATTCATTGTGCCTTTAATGAAATTAGTGTCTACACAGATTCAATATCTAAACACATCAACAATGAAATTAGGGAAAAGGGAAGAAATTCCAAAATGCAGACAGTCACAAAATACAGGTTTAATTACTACTGTTAAACTTTTATGCTGTGGGCAATATCCCTTTAGAGAGTGCTGCTGCAAAGTAACTTACAGCAAAAGCAACAGAACACAAAGTTTAAAGTAAAAGACACAGATCTAATATGGAGTCTGATTTATTCCTCCCTGTTACATGAGTGGTAAGAAACTTGGCTCGAATCATTCAGCTCACTATCCTTATTTTTTCTTGAGAGTCTGGGAGCCACTTCACAAGGTTTTATCCAAGACATGCATTTGAAGGGGAAGGCCCTACCTGATGGATGTGTATGTGCACAGGAGTGGGTGGAAATGATTGAGAGGCAAATTCAATTTACAGGAGACTGGACTTTGAGTTTGAGAAACTGGCAAGGAGTAAATTTTTAGGGAAAAAATTACATTTGGACTGATTGAGGTTTCTTATGTAGTCAAATCAAATGGCTATAGCTTTTGGACTTCTGGGAGTGGCATTTTGAAATCAGCAGTTTTCAGAAGTTTATGTTGAGTTATGAAGCTGACTTTTACAGTTGTACTGCAACCTGAGCAGGAAGCCTTATGCTACAGGCCAAGTGGTGTTATAACCTTGGTGGGTGACTGTGGCTTGTACTCAGTTTTTTTCCAAAATGAATCGGTCTTTCTATATCAAGAGTAACCTTACCTCAGCAGGCATCAATGAAGCAAAATTTCAAATATGATGAAACAAGCAGTTCAAATACTGGTTTCTTAGTCCTCAGGAGTCAGAAAAGCATATGCTACTTTAAATTGAACTCAGAATGTGCTGAACAGCATGAGTGAGGTCCAGCTTTATGTCAGATTCCAGTCTACATAAATGTGAAGTCGCTCAGTCGTGTCCAACTCTTTGCGACCCCATGGGCTGGGGCCTATCAGGTTCCTCAGAATTAGTTTTTCTGATTTCAGTTTTCATCCAGGGTCAAGGCGGTAGCCTGGATGTGGTATTGAATGCACGTTCATGTGTCCAGTGCACAGTGAAGCCAAACAGAAATGTTGGAGTTTGGGGCAGAGAAAGGTTTATTGCAGAGCCATGCAAGGAAGACAGGTGACTCATGATCCCCCAAACCCTGAACTCCCCCAAGAGTTTCAGCAAAACATTTTTAAGAGCAAGGTGAGGGGAAGGGGTGGTTGGTTGTTGCAAATGTCTTGGTGTCAGAATCCTTTGTTCTTTGTTCTACAGCTGTCCATGTAGTTCAGTCACCATGTTCCTGCAAACCTCCAGTAAGACAAATGTTCTGCCACTTTTTATTTCTATATGAATGGAAAAATGTTACAGGTATAATACTTAAAGCTCAGAGCCTTGAGGAAGGGCTATTCTGTATATTTCAGGCTGTACACAACATTTTTAATTCTAGGCTAAGCAAAAGCAATAGAATATAAAAGTTAAAGAGTAAGAAACAGGTCTAATATGGAATCAGATTTGTCTTTCACTCTTTCAGGTGGAGGAAAGAGAGAGATGTGGCACCATATAATGTATTTGTAGGCATTTAAGCCTTTTCCTAGCAGATCTCAAATTGGCCCTAGTTTGCTATTAACACATAAAGGATGAGTCATTTTTAGACAGTTTTGTTAGATGTAAGGAATTCTATATCAAGTGACAACAGATACAGTCACTGTGACTCAGTTCAGAAGCATTTCCCCAAATAGATCAGATGCAATGTAATCATATCCAATCCAAGTTCAGTTTACTAATCCAGAGGTGGTGGAAACACAAAATGTTGGGATAATGAATATTAATACATTTTGAATATGCAGCAAAGAAAAGAAATATATTTGAAATAAAATATGTCCGATGGAAGCACCATGACTACAGATCTCTAGATTATCCGTGGAGGCAACACCATTTCACACTCTCTAGCAAAAGACATACGTGTGGTTGGATATTCCCTCTTGTATGGTAAATAAATCATGGCAAAATTAATCTTTTGAAGGAAGGTATTTCACAAATAAGCTTAAGTTTATAGGTTTTAGATTGTGTCAGCTGATATTGATTATGATTCAGAGGATGCAGAAACAAAGATATTTCTTCCCTAATCTCCATCATACAGATACTTTCATTTTCAATATAGTCCTGCGGCAATATTAGTTACCATGGTCTAGGATCATCATGGTTATCACATCTCTGGAGGCAGGAATGGAATGATTCTAAACTTGGTAAATGAAGATATAAAACTATGATAATATTTTTGTCCTATGAACTCTGCGTACTCTATTAAAGTGAGGTTCATAAGAGCTCTGGAACTATAGTTGTATCCTGTAAAAGGCACTGATGGAGCTTATATTAATCCAGAGAGAGTCCAAGTTATTATTCTTGGAGGAAATTCCAGCCTGATCTTAGAATCTGGTTGAAACTAAGTACAATAAAAATATAATAATAGTAGTAAATATTTACTTATTTTACTTTTAACTTGTGAATAAATCACTGTTTGATTTTAATCATTGAATTTTGACATTATACTCTAAATTGTTTTTTAAACAGGAAATTACAAAAAAATTAATAATAATAATTATAATGATTAATAATAATAAATAAATATTT
>SJYR01001017.1:581003-593291 GCA_006410655.1 Kobus ellipsiprymnus
TTTTTTTTTTTTTTAATTAGGCTTCTTTTTAACTATTGCTATATGTTTTGCTCTAGTCTTTCAAGAAAGGCCATTTTATTTTTTAGAGTCACTTCTAAAGTTACATGGTCTTTAACTTTGGGGACTCTTGCATCTGAGTGCTAATTCAGATTTAAGCCTAAGTAACCTCAATTGCCTCTCACCCCAAGAATGTTGACAGTGGAGGAAATACTTTGCTGTAGTTCTGGAACAGAGCCTTTTAAAATCTTATTCCAACCATTTTCCACAACTAGTATTCATAACTAAATTTGGAAGACAAAACTATATAATCTCTTGTGTCTATTTGGATATATGTATGTCTCAATGTGTGTCTCTTTTTTTTTTTTTTTTGAATAATATTGCTGATGCTGAGATCAGTTTGTAAATAAACTCTAATCTAATTGGCTTTAAAAAAAAAAGTTAGTGCTTACAAGTCAAATAATTCTAAATACAAGAGAAATTAACCTAAATGAATTTCAGGTTCACATGAACTGGGAAATATTCAGATCAGTTTGTAAATAAACTCTAATCTAATTGGCTTTAAAAAAAAAAGTTAGTGCTTACAAGTCAAATAATTCTAAATACAAGAGAAATTAACCTAAATGAATTTCAGGTTCACATGAACTGGGAAATATTCAGTATTAAATGCCTGATATTAACCTTTGATCTAACTAATATAGACATGTCTATGAGTAACTAACATTAAGCAGAGTATTTTCATTGTACCTAGGTTTAATATAAGTTAAATATTATTATATCCATTATAAGTTTGTCAGTAAGGAAATTATTACCTTGAGTGAAGAAACTTCTAAAAACATGTAAATGAGATATGAGCCTTTAGATAAACTCTATTAAGAATAATTATGCTTTAGGAATGTCTGTCTAAAGTAGTCTCTCCAGATTGGGATAACTTGAATTTCTAAGGGTTCTGCTAAATTAAGTATTGGAAGTCTATTGAATAGCTAGGTCATTTCCAAATTAAATAAGATTTTGAAACATTTACTAGTAAACACTAATTGCCTCTTACAGAGACACTAAAGAGATTTGGAAGTAAAAATGAATGATGTTTGGTGCCATCTTAAAATGTTCTAAGAAAGCAAAGGTTTTAGAAATTATCACTGGTATTTACATTTACCAATCTATAAAATGCTAATATAAAAGTCACTTCTTGGTTGCTTAAGGAAAGTAGGAAGTGTGTTTTCAGTAAAGAAGGTGTGAGGCATGGAATTCCATTTTGTGAAGGGAAAAGGACGTAAGCCTGACTTACAGGTGACATTTTAGGATGGAAGAACAAAATAATGGGTACAGAAAGTGATAAGAAGTTTTGTGGAAAGTGAACCATGAGGAAAGAGTTTTGTATGTGGTTAGGACTAAGTTTAAAATAAACTTAATTAGGTTTACATTTTAAGTAAAGTAAGCTGGTGCAAAAACTTGAATTTAGCTTTTCTCTCTGTTAAAGAGGTCAACTTTTCTTCAGATATTGAACTGACTTTGAAAATAGATTTGTATGTCTTTATCTCTAATTGATCTGTTCTGAAATCCTTTATTGTTCCTTTGGCTAAGTAAATAGCTATTTTTTCACAATGACCTATAATCTTATCTGACTGAGTGTTCTAAACCTTTTTGATATATATTGACAAAACTTCCTAAATCATTGTAGTGAAAAACTTGATTTCTGGTTAACTTTGGGAATCTTTAGAAGGCTCCTGAAACATCCCAAAGAGAGATATTACACTAATTAGGTTCATTTTGTATACAAAATTACCTGGGGAGTATTGTCAAGTGAGTAATAAGTCTCAGGTTATATCATATGGTAAATGTTACTAATATAGATATCCTGGAAACTGTATGGAGTTCCTAAAATTCTGATATGTTTAGGTAAATTGTTATCAGGCATAATTCTAGTTACTATCTCAAAATATTGTCCTAACACAAATGAAGTTTCACAAAAATGCTTCCTCTTCAAGAAGATTTATAGAAAAAACTTTTGGATAAATACAAGTTTCTGAACTGGGTAAAGATTCTAATGGAAAACCAGATCACTTCACAAAGGTTAACAAAAGGACTGAATGAACTGTTGAATATGCTTATAACTTTTATGGTTTCTATATGAAAAATTACTGATTTAAATCTGTGTTTTCCAACTGTAAGGAAAAAAAAAACTTCCCCTCTAATTATGACAGTAATTTGGTAAAATTCTATTTTATAAACAAATTGAAACATTTATCTTTTCTCTCCATCTGAACCCTCCAGAGATTGGAAGATCTTAGTTTCCAGTTACTTTATTAGATAAGTTAGGAAGGTTATCTCACTAAGAGGTATAGAAATATCATGAAACTTTGGAGACTTTGAGAAGGCTCTAGTCTGAATACCAAAAAGTAAAACTTTCTTATTACAAGCCAGAGAAATCTTTGGGGCTTCCATTGTGGCTCAGCTGATAAAGAATCTGCCTGTAATGCAGGAGACCTGGATTCAATCCCTGGGTTGGAATGATCCCCTGGAGAAGGGAAAGGTTACTCACTCCAGTATTCTGGCCTGGAGAATTTCATGGACTGTATAGTCCATGGAGTCACAATTTCTTTGGAAGGAATGATGCTGAAGCTGAAGCTCCAGTACGTTGGCCACCTCATGCGAAGAGTTGACTCATTGGAAAAGACTCTGATGCTGGGAGGGATTGGGGGCAGGAGGAAAAGGGGACGACCAAGGATGAGATGGCTGGATGGCATCACCGACTCTATGGACGTGAGTCTGAGTGAACTCCGGGAGGTGGTGATGGACAGAGAGGCCTGGTGTGCTGCAATTCATGGAGTCGCAGAGTCAGACATGACTGAGCGACTGAACTGAACTGAACTGAACTGAGCAACTTTCACTGCAATTCACTTGAGAGGAGAGGAATTCACTTAGATCTGTTAGGCAAAATCTGTGATAAGCTTTTGGCATGACTTTCCTAGCTCTAAAGTTTTAATTTTAAAAGTTCAGTTTGAGACTTTATAAAAGTTTCAGCAAAGCAAAAAGATTTATGATCAATTATGGTTATATAAATCATCAGGCCAAGTCTATTGAGAACAGACCTATATCACAAACAAGTCTTAATTTGGATATATTTGGTAAAAATGATGGTGATATTAGGGAGAAAAAGATGTATCAATGAATGTTAAATTCCAGTATGTTAATGGAGGTCTGTATCTACTAAGACTCATTTCCTGGATAGTTCTTTGCTGTTAGGGTACATTACTGTAAAAATTAGTTGAATTATTAAAGGACACTTTAGGGTTGTTTCTGGGTTGTCTCAGTAATCTATCTTTGGAAGAAGATCAGATGCCTCATACATGACCTGCAACTAAGCCTGGAAAAAGACATAATTTAAAGAACTGTCTCCAACTTGGTTGGAAGGACCTTTCTATCAGGTACTCTTAACTAGCTCATGCCCAATGAAATTGAAAGGGAAATTGAAGGCCCCTAAGCTGGACTGGTCTATAAAGAGGCCTACTGACCTCAGACTCACCTAAAACAATGCTCAAACAGAGGGAAATACACTTTACCAGGATGAGAAGAAGACATCAGAAGTAGACAGTTTGCTCAAGATTCTGATCTAACTTGTATGATCATTTATAATGTTTTCTTTATTCCTTGGACCTATGCTTATCAATCAAATGTTTTTTGTTTTTTTTGTTTTATTTTTATCATGGACATGATTCTATGCTAGTTTAAAACTCAATCCAATTGTTGGGTTATGGCTAGTTACCTGTGTCTAGTATTTCTGGGTTACCTTTGTATATTTCTATTCTCTAGGGCTCTAATTGGATACCCCCTAGGAAACTTATTTCAGATGACTGTTCAGTCCTGTTCTATCTATTCACGATATTACTAGATGGGATCCTGTCACCTGGTCAACTAATAATACCTGCTCTGATTCTGGCCATAGATTTAAGCTTTCTCTTAGGGTCATTCAAACTCAATCAGAGTTGTAAGCTAAGGCTCAGTAAAAAAAAAATTAGCCTCTCATCTATTAAAAGGAAAACTACAATTTTGGGGAGGATCTACATGGTTAACACAAGACTATGATCATTTAAGTTTAAAAGCTCCTCTATGTTGGAAACAGTTAAATCATACTAAAAATTATCAACCTGGTAATTATGAGACGAGGCTGGGTGCTTTATGAACTATGCCTATTATTACCCTTAGAGAGAGTGACTCAGGTGGAATTTAGTGGATTTGTGGCACTGATTTCTGGCCTTGACATTTACAGGGATGGATACAAAAGTGTATCTTGGGATTCCCATGAATTTAAGGTCATACACATTAACAGATTAGAGGTAACCCTAACCAATCTACTATTGGTATGATCCCAGTGGGTCAAAGATCTTTATTCTACTGGCATGATCATTTAGCAGTTTTGTGCATGTGTGTGTGTGTGTGTGTGTGTGTGTGTCTTCACTGGGGCTGGAGGATGGAATTGCCCATATTGAAGCCCTAATAACTGTCATAAGCTTTAAATAATAGTAACTGGGCTATTAGTCTATTGAATTCTGAAACCACTATGATGAGAAAGGTAGTGCTATATAACTGCAAGGCCCTTGACATGTTACAGCATCTCAGGGAGATATCTTTGTTATAATTCAAAGTGAATGCTGTATTTTCCTACCTGATAAATCCTTTAAGTAACACATTTGATGAACCACATGAAAAATCAGATTTCTGCTTTAAGTGACTCATTTCCTTGTCCTGATAATCTTTAAAAAAAAAAAAAAAAAACTGGTTTGGTGTGGGAGGCTCATGGCTAAAGTATTTACTTTTAATTCCACTAATGTTATTAACTATACCATATGTATTTTACTTATTTCACAAGATTATTATTTATTGTATTACCAAGTGTATGACTGAGCCTCCACCAAAAATGATGATGACTAAACTTAAAACAGTTGACCAAATATATAGCTCCATATATGATCAATGATTGTAATAGTGTAACTCTGGATATGGGAAGATGTAACAAAAGAGGAATATTTTCCCGGACCATGACTAGAAGACTGGTGTCCAGAGATCTTTGACTATTAAGACTTAGCCCAGTAATAGCACATTAAGTGACCTATCAACAACCCTCTTCAGAACTGGGAAAAAGCTTTCCCAGCAACACGGGGCAAAATGGTCATGAAATGCTCACCAAAGTATGGTCAGATTTATGACCACAGAGGGCCATGTCAACTATAAATTGGCATTACCAAGAGCATTGCCAAAGACTGAATAGCAAAGGCATTTGCCAACTATCAACAACCCTCTTCAGAACTGGGAAAAAGCTTTCCCAGCAACACGGGGCAAAATGGTCATGAAATGCTCACCAAAGTATGGTCAGATTTATGACCACAGAGGGCCATGTCAACTATAAATTGGCATTACCAAGAGCATTGCCAAAGACTGAATAGCAAAGGCATTTGCCATCTGCCTCTATGGAGATTCAACCCCAAGCTGCTATAGCTGTTGACCTTCAACAACCCCTGAGGGAGTTCAGGGTGGAGTGAGGCACTCTGTTCCAAGGAATCTGGTGGGACAGGTCTTTAGATAGTTGGATATTTTTAGGAACAGATTTTATGATCTTAATCCTTGCATCTCCTTGTATCTGTAAAAGCACTAAATCCCTTCATGGTGATATCATATCCTTATGACTAACAAAAACCATTTGTAAAATGAGTACTTCATGGTATTGAACTCTCCCTTCACCATAACCTTATAATATTGACTTTCCCCTACTGCCACTTTGGAGCAGTCTCTCAGAGCTACCTGAGATGGAGCCTCCTGGGTTGTAGTCTTTATTTTGCCCCAAATAAAACTTAACTCCCAACTCTCAAGTTGTACATCATTTTTAGTTGATACACAAAAGCTTCAAGTGATCAAGCCTTGTCTCTGACCCCAGATTGAAATCATCTCCTCTGGGGGGGGTCAAGATTCCCAGTGTAGCTCACGGCTTGTGGCTGTAAACTTTCAAATATGTCTTAGCTTAATTTTTGAGCCCAGCAAGGGGTCCTAAGAGAATTAAAGAAAACCTTTTTCTCCCATACATAACATTAAACTGTTTTTCAATAAATACAACAAATTCCACAGCTGTTCATGTTGCTTAGATGAGACTTTCACACTGGTAGATTATAAAAAAAAGTTACCACATGTTAACTGTAATACTTAACTGCAAGATTGTTCATGTATTAAAGTACTGGGAAACTTGTAGCAAGACAGATGTGGAATAATAAATAAGTAACTAATTGGATAAACTGATACTCCTAGGAAATGGTTGCCAGACATCCTACAATAATTTATATAGCATATTTAATGATATTGTTGTTCATGAGAATTATATATTGCTAACTAAAAATAAAATAAATGAATATAAACATTGTTTCTTATTTTCCCCCAATTTTATATTTATACAAAAGAAATGTCAATAACCTCAGATATGCAGATGACAACACCTTTATGGCAGAAAGTGAAGAGGAACTAAAAAGCCTCTTGATTAAAGTGAAAGTGGAGAGTGAAAAAGTTGGCTTAAAGCTCAACATTCAAAAAATGAAGATCATGGCATCTGGCCCATCACTTCATGGGAAATAGATGGGGAAACAGTGGAAACAGTGGCTGATTTTATTTTGAGGGGCACCAAAATCACTGCAGATGGTGATTTCAGCCATGAAATTAAAAGACGCTTACTCCTTGGAAAGAAAGTTTTGACCAACTTAGATAGCATATTCAAAAGCAGAGACATTACTTTGCCAACAAAAGTCTGTCTAGTCAAGGCTATGGATTTTCCAGTGATCATGTATGGATGTGAGAGTTGGACCGTGGAGAAAGCTGAGTGCCAAAGAATTGATGGTTTTGAACTGTGGTGTTGAAGAAGACTCTTGAGAGTCCCTTGGACTGAAAGGAGATCCAACCAGTCCATCCTAAAGGAGATCAGTCCTGGGTGTTCATTGGAAAGACTGATGCTAAAGCTGAAACTCCAATACTTTGGCCACCTCATGCGAAAAATTGACTCATTGGAAAAGATCCTGATGCTGGGAGGGATTGGGGGCAGGAAGAGAAGAGGATGGCAAAGGATGAGATGGCTGGCTGGCATCACCAACTCGACGGACATGAGTTTGAGTGAACTCCTGGAGTTGGTGATGGACAGGGAGGCCTGGCATGCTGTGATTCACGGGGTTGCAAAGAGTCGGACACGATTGAGTGACTGAACTGAACTGAACTGAAAAAAAAAAGAAAAAAAGAAAAATTGGTTCTTCAAATAATTATTTTTAAGTTAAGAAGAATTAGCATAATCTTATTTGCATTCAAAATCATGTGAGGTTGGTATTAATCTCATTTGTTCTCAGTTCTTTCACACAAATATACCTCAACTTTAAAAATTTCTTTTTCTTCTTCTAATATAGCTTTTTATTCAGATTAAACTTCAATATTAATATCAACATATAAATTGATCAGGGAGAAAAAATATTCATATTCAGGGGATTTGCTGATACAAAGTTCTAAAAGTTTGCTATTATTGGTGTGTTATGTGATCTCTGTGTGTGTCTCCAATTAATGACAACAAAATAACATGGACTCTTTCCTGGCATTAATTTTTTGTGGGTTTATCATTTTTATTGAAGTTCATTTCATATTTTATTAAATTTAATGAGTATTTCCTGAGTCAAATGGGAAAGTTTTTTTCACCATGATTATTCTTGCTTCTGCTAGAATTGAGAGTGACAGGCAATAGTTGCATTACTTTCTTGGACTTTGCCTCATTTTGAGAAAATTTGACTTAATGTGAAACATTCAATGTTGGTCTGTCTTAACACTCTACTGAGTCCTTCTGTGAGAATCTTGGTGCTGATTAGAGTAATTTTTTTCAGAGGATCCATTTTACCCTTCTTGTCCTTTGCTCAAATTTTTGGATGCTGTTATTTTTAATTAGAATTTTCCAGGTGGCACTATTGGTAAAGAACCCACTTGCCAGTGCAGGAGGCTTAAAAGATGTGGGTTCAGTCCCTGGGTAGGAAAGATCCCTTGAAGGAGGACATGGAAATCCATTCCAGTATTCTTGCCTAGAGAATCCCATGGACAGAGGAGCCTGGTGGACTATAGTCCATTCAGTTGTAAAGAGTTGACACGACTGAAGTGACTTATCATATGCACATGCATTTTTACTTACTGTATTAAACCTTTAAAATCACATTTACAGTCTAGTGATCACAGCAGGAACTATCATTTCTCTTTGTTTTCTATTATATATATTATTTTATTAATTATATAGTGTATATTATATATGATGTAGTTCAACTTTGGTAGATATATTCATTAAAATAAATCAAGCTTCATAAAGGGGAAATCCTAACATCTGGAAGTTTTGCATGCTCTAAAGAGTATCTATTCTAAGATTTACTAGGAGATTTAGAGAAATAAAATATTTTTTTATACACTCTAAGTTAGAAAATACAAATAACCATTACAAAGTAATAGAGAGATTTCCTCTTCTATTTTAAATCAAGTACGAAACTTTGGGGGAAAATGTGTTCTTTCAACTTGAAAGTTAATGTATTATAACTTCTGAAATATATTTTAATTTTAATAGGATTAATACAAATATCATATGTGTGATAGTACATGTAAAAACTAGGCTTCTTGCTATGCCTTGGGGAATCATTAATCATATAATGTGTGGAAAGTATTTTCTTGGTTTAGAATTAAAATTGAGATACTGAAATTAGCAATTTTATGTGAAATGTACTCTCTGCTTTTTAAATAAGGGTAAATTTTCATCATTAGTTCAAAGGAATTGAGGTCTTGCTAGTCACTGAACACATTCTATTCCCTAAGAAAGCTATTAGCCAAACTGTGTGTATATCCACTTGCTAATACTAATCATGACAGGTATTCTTAGGAAGGTATGATTTGTTTTTAAAATTTAGTATATAGAGTTTATAAAAAAATTCCTACCCATATTTGTGGGACTTACATGTCATCATATATATCCTAGCATACAAATCAACATTTGTTCATAAAAAGATAAAAAATTTCAGTACCATTATCCTTCCAGGCATAAGTTTCAATTATCATATATTTAACAAACAGAATAGATATTATAATGTCTGTCTCTTATACACATCTAGATGTGTATAAGAGACAGAAGCATTACTACTCATAATTGATGATAAAAGATACAAAGTTAGAAAGCTTAATGAAGGTAACCAAAGATAACATTATATAAAGTAGTGATGTCTTTCCATATTTATCATAAATTTCACAAAATTCACATTACTAGTTTATTTTTAAAATTTACTACTGTCAATAAAAAATATTATTTTTATGACATTGATTATAAACTCAAATATTTCATATCATCTAAAACCTTCTTCCCAAATTTAAATTTGTAAAATTTGTTTATAAACCCATGCACAATTAGAATCAGTCTATTGAAACTTAAATCTCACAGGATTTTTTGTTCTAGATTGTACATGACTAAATGTTTAACCAAAACAACAATAAAACTTGGAAAATACATAAAGTATCTTTTCTGAACACATTAGAGGGAATATCCCAAAGTAAACAGTATCTAAAACTATTGAAAGAAGAGGGAAATGAACTGTGTGTCATAACCACCTAACTTTATTAACACAGTAGGAGGGAATGGAACCCAAGCAGAAAGCAGAAGTTTTATTTAAATACAGGAGAATATGAAAGTCAAAACACACAAAGAGTGAAACTCTAAAAAACAATGGAAAAAATATCAGAGTGTTTAGAAATCTAATTAGAGATATTATCCTTTATGTAGTAGGAAAAAAAAAAAGGAGATCAAGTCATAGCAACAAAGCTAGACGGGATAAATACAAATACACTTTGCATTTTCTTTGAGATACAACAAAGTTCATTCTCCAGTTTTAGGGTGAAAACCTGTACCCATTAAAATCAAGTCTAGGTAGGATGAGGATGATCAATCTACATGTCATAAAATATTCCTACTAATTTGTAGGAAGATTACATTTCAGAGATTTTATTTTTTTCAGTGACAACATAGAACACCTTACATTAAATTACAAAGCCTACCAAAAAAACCAATGGATAAGGGAAATATATATTCATAGTGGCATATGATTCCATTATTAGAGTGATAAGAAAATGGGAAACAGAAAAATGTTTTAAAAATACAGAATTTCAATTACTATATAGTTTGAATAATATAAAACTGAACGTCTAAAACTAAATTTTGGAAGAGAATGGTTTAATAGAAAATTTATCACACCTTAAGACAGAATTAATGACTTGGGAAAACATGAAATGAAAAATATTGAAAAGTATTAAGAATAAAAAGACAGGAAGGAAGGGAAGGAAAAACAAATGAAGGAAAAGAAAAAAGAGAATAAAAAGATAAAGAAATAAGAAGAAAGAGGCAAGACTNATCTAAGCAGTACTTCTTACTCAAAACAGTAAAACAAATAAATAAGCCTAAGAACTCTTCCCACAACCAAATTATAGAAATGCATATGGGAATTTATCAGGGTGTCAGCATGTAGCATTCTATGGGAACTGAGTCACATTCACAACCACATATATTCCTGTCTCTTATACACATCTCAAAGAAAAAAGAGAATAAAAAGATAAAGAAATAAGAAGAAAGAGGCAAGACTTATATAATGAAAGGCTCTGAGATAGTCATTACTTAAATTCAAAAATAAAACCAATTAATGGGGTAAGAAAATGGTATAAAGGGATACTAAAAGAGACAAAGACTGAATTATTTTCTGAAACTTATTGAATGTTTTAAACCAGAGATCTAAGAAGCTCATTGGCTTCCCTGGTGGCTCAGATGGTAAAGAATCTGCCTGCAATGCAGGAGACTTGGGTTCAATCTTTCAGTCTGAAAGGTGCCATAGAGAAGGGAATGGAAACACACTCCAGTATTCTTGCCTGGAGACTTCCATGGAGAGAGGAGCCTGGCAGGCTACAGTCCATAGGGTCACAAAGAGTTGGGTATGACTGAGTGACTAATGCGTTCAAGAAGTTCAATGAGCTCCCAAGTAGCATAAATAAAAACTAATCACACTTAAAAACTACATACTTAAGCAAAAGAAAAAAAAAAATCTTAGAATAAATCTTAAAAATAGTAGAAAATAAAAAGAAAAAATACCTTGGAAGTATAGCAATAAGAATAACAGGTGACTTTTTAATAGAAACTGTAAAAGCCACAAAATGATGGAATATTTCTAAAGTCTGGGATGTGTGCCTTAGAGGGGATGATACCACACTTAATATTCTGTATTAAGGGAAAATAATGTTTTAAAATTAAAATGAAATTATGTTTTACAGTAAGATATTTAGAAAATTTGGTACAAGTATACAAGCACTACAAACATTTTTAAAGTTAAAGGAAACAAGATGTTGAGGAATAAACCAGTTAATTTAGAAGTCAAATAAAATGAACTTATGTAACTATATACTCTGATGAAAGGAGAGATTAACAAAAATCAATATGGAATAAAGATTACAAAGACTCAAATGTTTGGAGATAAAATGGATTATTCCTTAACAAGAGATAAGTCAAATAAGAAATTACAATAGGAAGAAATGTATGTTAAACTGTAATAAATTTATATTAACATTATACATTGGAATGAGTAACATTAGCGTTCCAATTGTTAAACATTAACGACTATACAGTGGAATAAATGAGAAATAGATTCAAGGGATTAGATCTGACAGAGTGCCTGAAGAACTATGGACAAAGGTTCAGACATTGTACAAAAAAGAGGCAGTGATCAAGACCACTCCCAAGAAAGAGAAATGCAAAAAGCAAAATGGTTGCCTGAGGAAGCCATATGGATAGCTGTGAAAAGAAGAGAAGCTAAAGACAAAGTAGAAAAGGAAAGATATACCCATTAGAATGCAGAGTTCCAAAAAGTATCAAGGAGAGCTAAGAAAGCCTTCCTCAGCAATCAGTGCAAGGAAATAGAGGAAAACAATAGAATGAGTTAATCCACTGGCGTTCTTCATGGGCTATTTATAGAACATTTTTTTCTTTGCTTCTTTGGTAATGTCTATTAGGTGGATGCGAGGAAGGCAATGGCACCGCACTCCAGTACTCTTGCCTGGAAAATCCATGGACAGAGGAGCCTAGTAGGCTGCAGTCCATGGGGTTGTGAAGAGTTGGACACGGCTGAGCAACTTCACTTTCATTTTCACTTTCATGCATTGGAGAAGGAAATGGCAACCCATTCCAGTGTTCTTGCCTGAAGAATCCCAGGGACGGGGGAG
>SJYR01001018.1:14009-24916 GCA_006410655.1 Kobus ellipsiprymnus
GAGGAGAAGGGGACGACAGAGGATGAGATGGTTGGATGGCATCACCGACTCAATGGACATGAATTTAGGTAAACTCTGGTAGCTGGTGATGACAAGGAAGCCTGGTGTGCTGCAGTCCATGGGTCTCAAAGAGCTGGACAGGACTGAACAACTGAACTGAACTAATATTTCTTCATATTTCATATACATATAGGTATATAGGTGTATATGTCAATATATAGAGAGGGATAGGTATATAGACAACTTCATAGGTATATATATGTGTAGAGAGCGAGAGAGAGAAAGCTATCTATGTATATGTCTATGTCTACGAGAAGGAAATGGCAACCCACAGCAGTATTCTTACCCGAAAAATCCCATGGACGGAGGAGCCTGGTAGGCTACAGTCCACGGGGTCACAAAGAGTTGAACACGATTGAGTGACTTCACTTTCTTTCTATATACCTATATGGGCTTCCCAGGTGGCGCTAGTGGTAAAGAACCCACCTGCCAACGCAGGAGGCATAACAGACACGGGTTTGATCCCTGGGTTGGGAAGATCCCCTGGAGGAGGGAATGGCAACCCACTCCAGTATTCTTGCCTGGAGAATTCCATGGACAGAGGAGACTGGTGGGCTACAGTCCATGAGATCACAAAGAGTCAGACAGGGCTGAAGCAACTTAGCATGTATGCATGCATACATCCACCCACATCTAACTAAACATAGCCACCTCTGCTGCCTCTAAATCTGTATATACTTCATCTTGGTTTTTAATCAACAGAAGACGGGAAGCAGCACTTATCAGGCGTCCACCGATCCACCCAGGAGCAATGCAAAAGGAGACAGAATCAGCAGTCTACAACGGTGAGCTTAGTTTGCACCTTCTAGAAACAAAGACGAGAGCTGGCTTGTCATGATTCTGTTCTACATCCTCCACAGTGAACAGACAGAATGCAGCCTGGAGTCAGGACCGCGTGTTCTGGTAGCCTGACCGCTCAGAGCCCTGAGGCTGTAGCGGGCTCGTGGGGATGCTCACCCTCTTTCAGCATCCTGAAGGACTCGTTTGACGCAGCCCCGGGGGCTCCCAGAAGCACCCAGCCCTGGTGAGTGATGCAGCAGGGTGCTCCAGGTAAAGCCGTTTATTCAAACAAGTGCTTGGTTTTTCCGAGAAGGCTGAGGCTGCTCTTGATTTGAAGCTACGCTGACATCCCCTCCACCTGGGGTCTGGAAGATGCTCACAGCAGCGCCACTGAAAATTTTAAGATCAGGATTTTCTAGACTCTGAGGTCTGAAAAAATGCCATGTGGTGCTTAATGGCCCTCTCATCTAAATTAGATCACCCAAGAACACCTGTGCCCCTCAGATGGAGGAGTTAGGAGGAACACGTGGTCACAGGGTACCAGCCTGTGATGCACACACTTCCCTAGAGCGGGTGTTCTCTGAGATCTCTCAACACGCCAGCTTCGTGAGCTTGGGGCAGAGATTTCTGTACCTACTTTACGGAAGAACACCGAGACCAGGCGTGTGAACCGTGACAGGTGTCAGAGGCAGTGTTTCGGTCTAAAGCTGGGGCCTCTGGATGCCAGTGTGGGCTTTTCAAAAACACGTAGTTAAAAAACACATAAAATCTGCCATCTTCACCATTTCTAAGTGTACAGTGCAGAAGTGTTAACTATGTTTACACTGGTGCGCAAGAGACCTCTAGAACTTTTCCATTCTGCAAAACTGAAACTTCACACTCAATGCTCCCTTCTTGGGCTTCCCAGGTGGCTTAGGGGTAAAGAATCCGCCTGCCAAGCAGGAGACACGGGTTCCATCCCTGGGTCAAGAAGATCCCCTGGAGAAGAAAATGGCAACCCACTCTAGTGTTCTTGCCTGGGAATTCCTGTGGACAGAGGAGCCTGGTGGGCTGCAGCTCATGGGGTCCCAAAGAGTTGGGCATGATTGGGTGACTAAACAGTGACAGTTCCCTGGTCAACCCTCCCCCGCCCCTGGCACCCACCCCCTCTACCTTCTGTCTCTATGAGTCTGACTACTCTAAGTACTTGATATAAGTGAAATCAGACAGCGTTTGTCCTTCTGTGATGGCTTATTTCACTCAGCATCATGTCCCCAAGGTTCATCCACGTGCAGCAGCTGTCAGACTCTCCTTCGTTTTGATGGCTGGATACTATCCCATCGTGAGTTTGTAACAATGGAAGGAAATGTTTTTCCGTTCGCCCCTCGAGGGACACCGGGGTTATTCCCATATGTCGGCCGCTGGGGATCAGGTGCGCAGAGGAGCGCAGACACCTCTGTAATCTCAGTCCTGTGGGTGCACATCCAGAAGGGGGAGGACTGTATTGTACAGTAGACCTGTTTTCAATTTTTTGAGGACCCCCCCAAACTGTTTTCCATAGTAAATGGCTACAGAAATGGCTGCATCATTTACATTCCCACCAACGGCGCCCAAGGGTTCACTTTCTGCACGTCCTTGCCGACACTTGATATTCTGGGCACTTACCAGAGGCCTTCCTAATGCGTGTGAGGGTTATTGATGTCTCCTGAGCAGGTCCCCTCGGAGATACACAGACGGTCTCAGTTTAAGGTGTGAAAGCCTGCAGCTCATGTTCTCAGATGGTACCAGGAAGTTGTTGGTAACTTTCTCAAGCACAGTCACGTTACTGTGGTCGAGGGGACGCGTGGCCTTATTAGGTGACACAGCCTGTCGCTCTCAGAGGTGAGGTGTCAGAAGGCCCGCAAGTTGCTCCCGAATTGTTCAGAGTCAGGTACAGTCAGACAGAGATGACAGAGAGGACAGATGACAGACAGTAGATGCAGATAGCTGATAGACAGGCGATCCATACAGAGAGGGGAGAGACAGGTGACAGACGGATGACAGACGACTGATAAAGACAGGTGACAGGTATGGACGGATACAGATAGACGACAGAGATGCTCAGAAAGACACGCACTTACACACATATGAGAGGGAGAGAGAATCAGAGAGAAAACGGCTGTGCCCGCGGCCACTGTTGAGTCTAGGAGAAGCATATCTAGGCGTCCGTTGTCCGTTGTTGGAAGTTTCCACAGCGCCCAGGAGAGGGCAAGCTGAGGGCGGCAGCGGCCCGGTCCTGCCGGCCCGCCGCGCGGTGCCCGGCCTGCCCACTGCCGCTGGGCCTGCGGGCCTGAGGGGCGGCGGCCCAGGGCCACAGCCGCCGCCCCAGCCCTCGCGACCCGTCCCGCGGGCTCTCGGGGGCGCGGTCCCCCTGGAGGGGGCACCTCAGCCTCGGTCCCCAGAAGCACCTGCCGCCTCCCGACGCCTCTTCCCGCGACGACGTGAACCGTCCGCCATCAAGGCCCTCGGGGCGCCGGCGCAGAGGAAGGCCCGGCCTCTCACAGGGGGCCCAGCCTCGCCTCACCTGCGGTCAAAAGCGTCTGCACGCTCCCCTCTCAAAAAGCAAGAAAGCCTCTCTAGGCTTCCGTTGTGCGGTCACGCGCGCTCCCCTGTGCCCTCACTCGAGTTCCCCGCGTGCCCTCAGGGGCTCTCCCCGTGTGCCTCACTCGAGTTCTCCATGTGCCTTCAGGCTCGTGCTCCCCTGTGCCCTCACGCGCGCTCCCCGCGTGCCCTCACTCGAGTTCCCCTGTGCCCTCAGGCGCGCTCCCCTGTGCCCTCACGCGCGCTCCCCGCGTGCCCTCACGCGCGCTCCCCTGTGCCCTCACGCGCGTTCCCCCGTGCCCTCACTCGAGTTCCCCGCGTGCCCTCAGGGGCTCTCCCCGTGTGCCCTCACTCGAGTTCTCCCTGTGCCTTCAGGCTCGTGCTCCCCTGTGCCCTCAGGCGCGCTCCCCTGTGCCCTCACGCGCGCTCCCCGTGCCCTCACGCGCGCTCCCCCGTGCCCTCACGCGCGCTCCCCTGTGCCCTCAGGCGCGCGTCCCGGGCAGGGCGGCGGCTGCGCCCAGTCTGCCCAGCGCTGGGCCGGGCCTGGTCTGGGGCGGCGGAGCG
Organism: Kobus ellipsiprymnus; assembly: GCA_006410655.1. NCBI lineage: Eukaryota > Metazoa > Chordata > Mammalia > Artiodactyla > Bovidae > Kobus > Kobus ellipsiprymnus. The sequence continues at coordinate 17,973 of SJYR01001018.1, forward strand.
CCTGCCGGCCCGCGGCCCGTCGCTAGAGGGCGCGCCGCTCGGGCCTCCGCCGGCCGCCTCCGCCCGCGCCGGTTTCCCGCGGCTCCTCAGGAAGCGCCGAGAAGAGCTGGGCGTCCTGCCTGACGGCTTGCGCCGCCTCCGGCCGAGCCCACTCGGGCGAGCCCGCCTAGGCCGCAGCAGCCGCCGCCCCAGGCCACGCTGGGCGCCCCCTGCCCGCGGCCAGGACGCAGATCCCAAGGCTGATTCCACAGACGGTACAGCCCGGCCGGAAACCAGCCTCCACCCGAGACGCAGGCCTGAGGGCAGCGGCCAGCGCCGCCCGCCAGGGACGCTGCTCCTCTCCGCCTGCGCCTCTCCGCCCCTTGTCTCTCTGCCTCTCTCCTGTCTCTGTCTCATGTCTGTCTGTCTCTTCCTCTCTGTCTGTCTTTGTCTCTCTGTCTCTCTCACGTCTCTCTCTGTGTCTCTGTCTCTCTCATGTCTCTGTCTCTGTCATGTCTGTCTCTCTCTCACATCTCTCTTTGTATCTCTCTGTCTGTCTTTGTCTCTCCATCTCTGTCTCTCTCATCTCTCTCTCTCTGTCTCTCTGCCTCTCTCATGTCTCTGTCTCTCTCATGTCTGTCGGTCTCTTTCTCTCTGTCTTTGTCTCTCTGTCTCTCTCACGTCTCTCTGTGTCTCTGTCTCTCTCATGTCTCTTTGTCTCTTTCTCTCTGTCTCTGTCTCTCTCATGTCTCTTTGTCTGTCTCTGTCTCTCTCATGTCTCTGTCTCTGTCATGTCTGTCTGTCTCTTTCTGTCTGTCTTTGTCTCTCTGTCTCTCTCACGTCTCTCTCTGTGTCTCTGTCTCTCTCATGTCTCTCTGTCTCTTTGTCTCTCTGTCTCTGTCTCTCTCATGTCTCTGTCTCTCTCATGTCTGTCTCTCTCTCACATCTCTCTTTGTGTCTCTCTGTCTCTCTGTCTTTGTCTCTCTCATCTCTATCTCTCTCCTCTCTCTCTCTCTCTGTCTCTCTGTCTCTCTCACACACACACCACCTCCTTTCTGTTTAAACATCTGTGATAAGTTACTTCACCAAAGAACACAGGCAGAAAGCAGAGAGCGCAGGGTGCTTCACTTTTTACTGTTTCCTGTCGCTTTTTGCCCACTGCTCCTTGTACGAATGGAGCGTTTTTTCCCCAGTAGAATTCACTGAGCTTGGACATCTTGCTCATCTGTGGCCTGTTTGTGGCCCTGGCAGGAAAATCTGGGTCGAAGCCTGCGTGGTTTTTACAGTTGGTCATTTACAATGTCCTATAAATAATATGAACCCCAGACAGTAATATTCACCTCTGTTAACATCTTTGCAAGTGCATGGCCGGCTGGCCTGTGGATGACAGGGGGGTCTTCAGAGGCTGCGGTGGCCCTGCCCCCTCACCCTGCCCCACCTGGAATCCTCTGTGATCCGCCAACTGGCCCTGCCCCCAAGGCTCACTTGGGAGCCTGAGAAAGGGGCCCGAGCTTAGATCAAGGCTGGTTACTCAGCTCTATCCTCTGAGAAAAAAAGTACCAACGACCTGCACCGACAGGTGCCGACCGATATCGGACCTCCTCCCAAAGGGCGCCCCCTGCGGACCACCCCCATATTCCTCTGCCGCTCACCTGCGGGAGAGCCCAGGCCACGCGGGCCCCTGAGCCGGCAACGCAGGCATCCCGCCATCCGCTGGCCCCCGGGACCTTCCCAGGCAAACCTGTGCCCAGGGGGTCATGGCAGCCCGTGCTGGGGTCTGGGGGCAGCTCTGCCAGGGCTGTGTCCACAGCGCGTCAGAACCAGGAGGCCGGGGGACTCAGGATGCCTCCTTTCCTAACTCCAAGCCCTGAGAGTGTGACCCCACAGATCCGCAAGGTGAAGAGTCAGACCCAGGAACCACAGCACGCCCAGTAGCTGTGTCAGCCAGCGCCCTGCCTGCACCAAGTCTGAATACTTACATGTGCAAAGCCAGGGCCAGACCAGACTACAGACACCCGGCCCGGCTCCAAGCCCAAACACCTACACATACAAAGGCTGATCCCAGCTCGCTCAGCAAGGTCGCCCAGGTCTGCTCCCGAGTCACCGAGGAGGTGCCAGCTGCCGACCTGAGTATGGAGGCGGGGCTGGGCCTCCGCTCGTGGCTCCCACGCGCCTCTGGGCCGGACCACGTGCTTCCGGCCAGCTTCCCCAGGAGGGTGAAGCCAGACCCCAGGGAAACCCACCGTCCAGGGAGGAGCCAGCCAGCTGAGACGGGCCCAAGAGGACTCAGCTGCCCACCCCCCCAAGTCAGGGTCCATCCTCAGGGGTGCCTCTGGGACCCGAGTCCTCTCCGGCTGCTGACGAGATGTGGTCTCGTCATTGATTCAACACGCGTGTGCTGAGCACGGGTCATGGTACTGTGATGGGGAAGGCCCCGTTTCCGCCCTCCTGGAGGTTGTGGTCTTGGGAACAGCAGGCCTTTTACTGAGAGCCGCCAAAGACACGGCGTATGGGGAAACCCAAGAATACATGGCTGTGAATATTAGATTAAGAACGGCAGATTTGGGGTTGATGCATACACACTGCTGTGTTTTAAACAGGAAACCAATGAGGACCTACTGCGCCACGCAGGGAGCTCTCCTCAATACTCCGTGGTAACCCAAAGGGGAAAAGAATTTGGAAGAGAATAGATACATATGTTACATATAATTGAATCACTGTGTTGTACACCTGAAACTAACTTAACACTGCTAATCAACTCTGCTCCAATATAAATTAAAGATTAAACGCAAGAACGGTAAGTCACTGCAGAATTCAGGAAATTCCCTATAAAAGAACAGCATTCTGTAAAGTAGGTAAATAACCAGGGCCTGCTGTATAGGAGAGGGAACGATACTCATTACCACGTAATAACCTATAAGGGAAGTAACCCGAAAAGAAAGCATTTAGGTGTGTGTGTAACTGACCCACCTTGCTGTTCACGGGGAATTAACCAGCCTCGTGAACTGACAGTGGGTCAACCTACAAAAATAACAGGACAGCCCTCTACCCAAGCAGTACTTACTGCAGGGGAATTCTGTGTGGTCAAGGTGGAGTGGTGACTTAAGGCTCTATTTAGGAGCCATTAAACCAAGCGATAACCGTGTAATTAACATCGGAGTCCATTAATATTGGCGGCACCGGTGACTCCACTCAGGTAAGCCGCCATCGTCATTGCGTGTAAATGACCCCAGAGAGGCTCATCCAGGTTGTGTAAACGTCACTTCAGAGAAGATAACGGGGAAGTCTAACACGTATTTCTGTGGCATTATCGTCTCATCTTGTCATCTTTCACAGGAGAGTTTCGAGTTCCCTGGGAGCACGTATGAGCACGGGGTTAAGACTGCACGTCGGCGGAGAGTGTTCCTGGCTCTGACTCTGATTTCCGGTCCCTCCTGCTCAGGGGTGTGGTTCTCGGCAGATGGGAGCAGCACCCGGTTTCCTGGGAAGTTCTCAGCTGTGTTTTCTGGGAGGAGAAAGGAGAGAACTCTGTCTGCCCCCCGAAACCAGGCTCACTGCAGGTAGGCAGCAAGGGAGCCGGACACCAACTAAGGGTCAGTCTGCTGACATTTCTCTCATGGGCTTGGGGGCCATTCCGCTTGACTCTTTAGCTTGTAAAAGCCATCTCGAATGTTGAAGTCACCCACAGTCAGATCGCCGCCCCTCAGCCTGATCTAACAGGGTGAGAGGAGATGAACGCACCTGGGAGCTGACGTGGGGCCCCACCCGAAGGGGTCCCCCTCCTGTGGTGGTGTCCACAGCACAACCGGTTTCCAGGAGAGGACGGCTCCCTCCCGGGAAATCCCCCCACTGCCCTGCTGGAGCTCCATCTGCAAACACTGGCGATCCGTGCAGGTGACCTCATCCAGACTGTGGTCACGACTGGACGACCTCCCAGCACAAGTCTCACAAACAGACCCACACGTGCCTGTACATTTTGTGTCCCGTCTCACCCTGTTCAAAGGAGTCAAATGTGACACTGTTTCCTGCAAGCGGGTCCAAGGACGATCCTTTTCCTCCAGAACCCCTCCAAGACGCGGCTCACTGGGCAGGCTCTCAGCACCTCCAGTATCACCTGCGGAGGAGGGGACTCTGGAAATGATGAAATGAATACGTCCTTCAAAAGTGACCCAGCCTGGAGATCACAGACACGGTGACAGGGATGGAAAGGGGGGACAGAAAAGAGCAGGGGCTACATGGAGGCAAGTCCAGGGCTGCCGTGGGGGGGCAGGGGGGCCGGGGGTGGGCAGACAAAGAGCAGAGTCACCATGGACAGCAGGGCAAAGGCCAGTCCAGGCACGTGGTCCTCGCGCCACAGCCCTCACGGGGACCTCGAGTGAGTCTCCATAAACACTTCATGGGCTGAGATTACCTCCCTGTGGACTCCCACACATGTGACCACACTTTTAAAACCTTACGTGGGTACATTTCACTCAGAGTTTCAGTATTTAACTACCTGTCTGTCTGACAAGCACGCCTTGTTCCAATAAACGTGGAAGCATTTGAATGTTTCAGCATCGTGGGCTCTTCCCAGACCCAAGCGTCTTTGTATAAGACCCTGCCCCACCATCAGCCACACAGGGGACATGTCAAGCTGATGATGTAGCTAGCTGTATGCAATCTGAGTTTTTATTACGGGTGGAGAAGAAGACGGAAGGCAAAGTAACATTTCCTAAGCACACGCTCTGTTGAGCGCTGGGCTAGGTAAGAGGCACACACCGTCTCGCTGAGGTTCTGTCTACAGACATTTCTCTACGCACGGTTGGGGGTTTTTTTGGAGAGGACATGGTTTGTTTTTTATTGAAGTTTACCACTGACGTACAGGAATCCACATGTACATATTTAAAGTGACAACGTGACGAGCTTTCACGCACATACACGCCCATGGAGCCATCGCCGCCATGAACATGGCTCATGCGTCATTGCCTGGAGCATCCTCGCGCTCCTTTGTAACATGAACACGGCGCACGCATCATCGCCCGGAGCGTCCTCGCGCTCCTTTGTAAGCCTTCCCCCACCTCCCCGCAGTGTCTACGTCCACTCTCTGTGTCTGCATCACCGTAGACCAGCTCACGCTTTTCAGCATCTTATCCGAATGAAACCACAAAGGACTGCCCTTCCGTCCAGCCTTTTGACGCAGCGTGACGACTTAGCGATCCCTCCAGGCCTGGTGCGTCAGGAGCTCGTCCCTGTCCTTTGCTGAGCAGTGTCGTGTGGGCAGGCTTAGCCAGCCCCCCTCTGAGGGGCATTTGTGTTACTCCCACTTTGGGGATCATTACAAATGCGGCAAACATTCATATCCAAGGCTTTGGTCATGTGATTTTTTAATTTGGAGTCGTTACCGAGATGCTGAATTGACCCGACCACACGGTAGGAATACATACAACCTTTTGAGGAACTACCCATTTTCCATTTGTGCATCTTTAAGAATTCTTTTTGTATCCTGGAGTCAGGCTCTTTATCAGATGTGTGTTTTTCTACCAGGCTGTAGCTTGACCTTTCATTCCCTGAAAGGAAACTTTGAGAGACAGAACCTCTAAAGATGAAGCCAAGTTATCAGTTCTTTCATTTACATTTGTGTTTTGGTAATGTATATGAAGAAATCTTTGCTTAATCCAGGGTCATGAAGGTCTTATCTTATGTCTTCTTCCTGAAGTTTTATAATTTTATATTTTACACTTAGGCGTGTACCTATTTTGAGCTCATCTTTGTGATGTGAGGTATGGATTGAGTTCCCTTCTGGCATGTGGATACCCGGATTCTTTCTAGCACCATTTGAAAATAACTATCCTTTCTGCACTGAATTGCCTTTGTGCCTTAGTTGGAAATCAATTATCTGTGTGTGTGTGTGTGTCTGTTTCTGCCCTCTCTATTCTTTAATTGATTTATCTGTCTACCTGAACACCAAAACCACACAACTTTGATCAGTGTAACTATAATTAGTCTTGAAACCAAGGAGCGTTAGGCCTGCAATTTGTTTCTCTCTCCAGTGTTTTGGTGTCTTCTAGGATCTTCACACTCCCATAAATGCAGATTCATGGAAATCATCTTGTCGATTACTACCCAAAAAAAAAAAAGCCTGTTCAAACTTTGATTGGTATCGTATTGAATCCTCAGATCAATTTGGGGAAAACTGACATTTAGGAATATTGAATCTTCTGAGTCACAAATGTGGCTCATCTTTCATATCATTTAGGACTTCTTTAATTCCTCTCATCTATATTCTATAATTTTCAGTTGTCAGATTTATCCCTAAGTATTTCATACCATTTTATGCTATTGTAAATAGTATTTTTTGTTTCAATTTCTGTGCTCAAAGAAATTCAATATATATTTGCATATTGATGTGGTATCCTATCAGCCTGCTACACTCACTGACTGGTGCTAACAGCTGTTTTTATAGATCCCATTGGAATCTCAATGAAAGAAGCCAGACTGAAAGGAGCATATACTGACTGGATTATTCCACTTACATAAAACGCTAGAAAATATAACTAGTCTATAGCCACAGAGCCCTGGTGGGGGCAGGGGGTGGGAGGAGAGTTACGAAGGGGAGCCAGCAAAGTTAGGGGAGCCGTGAATGCACTCGTGCTATTCTTCGTGGTGATGGTTTCCCACTTATAAATCTGTCAAACCCTATCAAAGACTGCAACTTATATATACATGTACACTTTATTTTTTATGAATCAAGCCTCAAAAGAAGTTGCTTTTAAAAAATCCTTTGATAAGTTGAAACTAAATTTCCCAGTGATCCAAACACGTGGAGTTGCAGGGAGAGGACAGAGGGGTTGGGAGGGAAGCAAGGCCCCGAGACCATCACCTTCTCAGAGGGTCAGAGAACAGGGGCCACGAGTACTGTGCAACTCTGGGCAGCTGCTGGCCGGAAACCTGGGCTAGGGGTGGGGTGAGGAGAGGATCACAGGAGA